>MQRK01040602.1:0-10199 GCA_001938485.1 Girardia tigrina | reverse complement strand
ACAGATACGTATAAACAACATTACATAAATACTTTGTTTAAAAAATCATTTTTTATTTTGAAAAACTCATGTAATATTTTTTATTTATTTTTAAATTTTCTTTTTAAAAATTTTTAAATTTCATTCCGAAACAATTGTCTTTTAATAAAACACTTCTCTTGACTAATTAAGGCACAGAATGTGTCATTGCTTTGGGATTAAAAAAATGCTTACTTACTGATTTATTAGTCATGATACATAACCAAGTACAATAATTTCTTTTGATCACAACGCCTAGATGCCACTTTAAAACTAGCTGGGTCTCGACTATCTGGGGTCAATTGAAATAAGCATTTTTGCATGACAAATGATCTTGGATCAGATGGCGCCGATGTATACCGTAATAGGGAGTTTGTGTTCTATAACACACTAAATCTTGCTGCCACAAATGCCAGGATACTGCAATAGTCTGTCCTTGAAAGAAGTATTTCAAGATGAAACATTATTCTGGAACTATCCAAGGAACTTAGCAACAATCTGTGGCAGGCATAAGATGATGGTCAATGATCATAGAAAATTATGGCAAAAGTTGATTCAGTTTGTGTTCAGAAAACGTTTTTGATACCAGTTTCAAGTCGCTTTCTGTACTGGAAAAAAACCTGAAGAAAGTTGTGTAAAAAACTAATTTCCTAATCTTTGTTGTATTTAAGACGTAATGCTTTATCTTGTGTTTGTTCCTTTATTTTCTCAATATCAGCTGGTAGAAGTTGTCGAAACACAATTTCTTTGACATACGTTCATTGCAAAAAAAATCACAGGGGATGGGATGATTGCATCTGGTAGATCAGTAATTTAGAACTCTCTCACGGTCTGCAAAACATTCGATCCATTGGTTTGGATACCTTTTATTCAAAAATATTCATAAAGATAAGTGTCAATGAGAGATGCTTCTTCCTACTACAATATGAATTGACGTTCTTATTCTTCGAGATAAGGAAAAAGCCAATTCTGCAACATTTTCAGGTAGTTTTGCCCAATTTTAATAACATTTTAGAAGAAAAATGTTCTTGGTTGAAATAGCATAGAAAAATTTTACTTTATTTGAATCTAGTTCATGTTACATAAGTTGTGCCGATATACTTTCCCACTTTTATCTCTAAACACTCGCTTCAAAATAATAATCTGATCTTTTTTCGACGTATTTATTAATAATTATTTGAATTTTATTTATAATAATTATTTATTTATAATAATTATTTGAATGTTTGAACTTTAAGAATTTAATTCATTTGATCTCACCGGGCTCAGAAAAAGACTTAAATCATTTTCAAACAATACGGCTTAATAACTAATCTTTTCTTTAGAAATCTCAAGATTGTAGATTGGAGAATTAGGAGCTATCTCCTAGCTTGGTGTGCTGCTTTTCTAGGACTGTGAGCAAATGCTTCCAGATTACGGTTGATCTTTTTTCACTCATCCGTGGATATTCGGAACCTTTCCTTTTACATAAATTCGCGTTCCTTGTGAATTAATTTTTATCAGCGTTTGATACACCTCCTATCAGGAGATTAAATAACATACTTTGTTTGAAGTACATGGTGGAAAACTGTCTTCCATTCATGTATGTCGTATTCATTAACATAAAAAGCTTTTATTGAGTAGTCACCGTCTTGACATTTACAATAGAAATAAAGAAAAAAAATCGAAAAGCGCTGCTTGCGACCAAACCGGCAAACTACGAAACTTTTCTTAAAGAACTAGGTACTTGGAAAACATCTATTAGTATCGGGTTTATGTCTTTCGAGTGTTTGGGGGGCATATTGGACATGTATTAACTTGTTTTCTACAGTAAAAGTTTTATTAGATAATCTATGTATTAATTAATAACCCATGGTTCCATCATGTATATTTTATTAAATAAACGTTAAATTTTTTGGCATTCTTTTCCCTTGTATATAAAGAAATTTTTTTAATTTAAAAACATTTGTCGACAAGATATCGACGAGCCTATTTTTTAGTACACAATTATCATTATTTGTTGATATAAAAGTGGATCACTCAATTTGTCCGGCGCCGGCCGATGTCGGTTACTGTTGATCCGTTGAAATATATTGTCATGAGGCACGTACGTGTAAATATTACGTTATACATTTTTTTTGATTTTCAAATTTAGAAAAATTAAAATTATTTATTATTAAAATGTATATAATGTATATATAACACCATTGAAATACCACATTGAAAAACTTTTATTAGAAATAAAATTGCATACATTAATAGAATAATTATAGAAGCATAAGTCTTCCTGGGTTCTTCGTCATAGTGTCAAAAACTTCGTCAGTCTCTAAAGAATCATATAATTCCTCATGAATGTTCATTATAGCTAAGCCATTCAATCTCTGCTCTGATGTTGTGTTTCATAAGTAAGTTTTGATTCTGCGTAATGTAGAAAAAGATCGTTCAGCTGTGAATGTTGTTACTGGTAAAGTTGCAAATAATTTCAGCATATTGTGAATTGTAGAATATAAATGAAAGTTGCACATATTCAAGCAATGAATAAAGAATAAATAATGAATGAAAAGATATTTCTGATTAATACAATGACGCCTCCACATTGTCACTTCTCCAAAAAAGACTTCTTTAGTGCAACTAATATCACTAGGCCATTGTTCATTAATGGCTTCTAAAGATAGGAGGATTTTGTTATCTGCAGCATGTTTAATGTTAGGAGGAAGAAATTTTTCTTTACTCTGCAAAACGTTTTGGTGCTTTAAGAATCTATCGTGAATTTGAGATTTAAAAAAAATCAAAAAACGGTAAAAAACACATTTTTGTAATTAAGATCATAATTTAATTTTTTCGTCGGGGGATTTCTTTAATTTTCAAAATAATAATTATTTTGGAAGGTTCAACTTTAAAACCTAAACATTTTAACTTATTCTTACTTAATTAGTATCATAATTCAAAGTTTTGGGAGGATGGATTTATCCATGTTGTGTAGAACAACATGTGAACAGAAAAAATACAACAAAACCTCCTTTTATTTCCATGAAAAAAATTACCTATTTTGGAATATCGGAAAAAATATTTTTTCTTTTAAAAAAATTATTTATCAATGTAAAAATTTTATGTAAGTTTTATACAGATATCAAGAAAAAACAAGGTTATTGTTTTATGGAAACAATGTATTTGTTTTACTAATTTAAAAAAAAATAAAAAATTTCAAATGTCGTCTTCGTTTTCTCAAAAAAACCAAATTAACATTCAAAAATGGTGTTGAACCCTGTTTATTTCCCATTTGGAACACAAAACGACACGGGAACGGTATTTTATCCCCGTGCCAGGAGCAGCGATTCTGACAATCGCGACGTTGACGGGTCGACCCGACGGTCCAACAAATTCGTGTTGATCGAAAATTAAAAAATGAAAACGGGACGAATCAGGTCGGATTCGAATTCAGTACGGCGAGCGACTCATATCATCTGGGATTGCGATACTCCACCGAGATACAGCGCGAGATACGATCCGATGGACAGCGCTGAGACCGGCCATGCAATAACAATAGTCCCCCTAATCTCCCCTGCTTACGCACCTGATTGTCATGAAAAAATAAATTTTGGTAAAAATTATTTTATTGTAATTGAATTAGAACTTCGTTCAAATCTTATTAATATGACTCATTTTACAAAAAAGATAAGGTATATTTGCCTCAGTTAAGAAATAAAGGATATAATTACTGCTTTTTAATTGTACGAAAAGTTATTTAAGATAACCGGAAGGATGTTCTATTGGCACGAAGAAGACCGTTTAGTCTTCCTCCTATTTCTTTAAAATATCTCAAATTCTTGTTAAGGAAAATCTGGTTTTATTTTAATTTTGAAAACAATTCATCAAAAGACAATTCATTATGGAACTAGATAATAATAAAATTTACAGTTGCTTAAAATGAGTACACTTAAATTTTTATTTCACTTTATTTAGTTCGATTTCCTTCAGTAAATCGCAGACGTCTTCTTTCATGGAAAGAGGATTTGCAACTGGTTGTGAGCGTAAACAATTTATGGGTTCTGAATTTTGTTGATAATACATTGAGTTACAGGTCGAGAAGAAGGTCGGTTTTGTAAGATAGGGGTTGATAGGTCCAGATTTAATGGGTTCTACATTTGAAGGACAGTGGAAAGTAAAGGGGTCTTGATTGAAATTAGCCGAGCACATAAATTCCAAATCGAATTCATTTCTTAAATTCATCAATTCCGGTTGAATTAATAAATCTTTTTTCAACAGACAACATGTAGCGACAGTGAGAGGAGTACCAAACACTAGTCCAAAAATAGAGGATATTAGTATTAATGTACTCTTCGTCATCAATAGAACCTTTCGGTAGTAATAAGGAGAAGTAAATAAATGCGGCTGCTTAGAGATGAATTGAATTGAGTGAATGATTTCTATTTCTTCCGTATAGTATGAGATAGCCAGACTTATAAGAGCAAGAATGCTTACCCCCATAGATATGGATAGCAGACTCAATCGAGATTTAGGACCGCCGTAAACTGCGGCGAGAAACACTAAACTCGTCAATAAACCCATTATTCCTGAATGGAGTCCACCACCAAAGATTTTATTAATCAACAATCGCTCCTTAACAAAATAACCCATAACAAAACCGGATATCGATGTAAATGAAGCAATAATTAAAAGGGTTGCTAAAATGATACTACATTGTTCGAGGAATGTGGTTTGAATTGAGTCAATTATATATTGAGACTTGAATCGCAAAGCAATTCGTATTGTAATTATCGTCGAACAGACAAGACACAAACTCGAAGTGATAATAAATACAACCTTGCTGACGGCTTCATGATGGCCAATCCATTTAGCGTGAAAGAAAATCGTCGACAACGACATCATGATTCCAAACGCAGAAATTGTCGAGAGAACAATATTGATAATACTGATCCGTCTATACGGACACGCAATCGACACGAACACCGTTAAAATTGCCGTCAGAATCCCGGAGATGGAACTGAGAGACTTGATGGACACAATGTAAACGTCCATGGTCGTCGAGATCGAGCTCAATTGTTGAATCGTCACCGCAATGATAAATAGACTCATCGGCAGTAAAATCGTCGCCGACAACAAACAGCATATCCGATCGTGAATCGTCAGAAAGAACAAATTATTTATTCGATGATTCATAAAAAGCAAAGACAAAAAGATTTTTCATTCAATTATGATGGAATAAAGAAACAAAAAAGAAAACAAAATTCGAGAAAAGCAATTTGTTGTCGTTTTTCTTGATCATCAAAAAAAAGAGGAGAAATAGAATGCGAAAAGTGGGTTTCACTTTTTTGTTTTTTTTTAATTTGAAAAACGACAATCGATGATAGAACTTGTTTTGTAGAAAGAGTATAAATATTAGAATACATCTGGCGGTGTGTCTGCGAAAGAGGCTGGCAGCGTGAGGGTGTGTGGCGCGCCTGTTCCTAAGGCGAGTGTGTGTGTCTGTGATGCAATTTCTGTGATGGAAACGGGAAATGCAGCAAGAACAATGATGCATTCACCTGATAGAAGATGGGGATTTTTTTTAAATATAAAAGACAGACAGTAAATGTTGTTTGGGGTAATTAAATCTCAAACTGTTTTTTTTTCGTCAGTGATTTTTAATTGGAATATCGAGTTGAGTTTGAGATGTCTCTCAATGGTATTTTGGGGGGTAATTGTTAAGGGACAAAAGGACCCGTTCTATTTTTGGTAAATTTTACTGCTTACCTTTTTTTGATTGTTCTTTTATATTATTGAAAAAAAACAAGCGAACACCAGCTAATCGGATTAGTTCAATTCTTAAAAAAGAGAGTGAGTGAAAATCTATGAAAATATTAAATAATTAATAATTCGTTGTGTTTTTTATTCAAACTCTCACCGGGGAAATTACTGAGAGTGTTCTTTTGCAAATTGAAATGAACAAATTAAAAAAAAACAATTTCTGATGACTTTTTCTTGAAATTATTAGGAGTATTTTTTCCCTAATGGATCTTCTTCGTTTAGTTACTTTTGGTATTTTTTTCTAATCATAAAATTGTCTCTGGCAACTTTTTTTTAATGAGAATCTTTTAAGTGTTTCGAGTAATTGAAAAAAAGCTTTTAAGAAATTAATATACATTATAATATTTTATTATAATATTTTTTATTATAATATTTTAAATAAACACAAATATTATTTTTTACAGATTTTTTAACAATTGTTCGGCTCGTGATAATTCGTATTTAAAAGATCAGAAATTGACATTTCAAAAATAATTTTTAAATAAGTTTTTTTGAATAAATTTCCAAAGATCACTTTTTTTTGCACAAAAATAATAAAATTTAAATACGGTACTCATTGCGTTATTTGCACGCTGAGTTATTTGAAGAAAATAGTAAAATTTTTAAATTTTTCCAAATGATTTAATGGCATTTTTAAAATTATGAAATAATTTTCATAATTGAGTTATTTGAACCTTTTACAAATCCTCAAGGATTCAAATAAATCAGCGGCTACTGTATAGACAAATAAAAATAAAATAAAAATATAGATACATAAATATTAATAAATAAAATATATGTAATAAAATTTCAAAAAAATAGTTTGGTTACAAATTTTATTGCAAATATTTTATTTAAAAATTATTAAGTTTATTTTGATTTCCAAAAGTAAACTTATTAAATTTAAGTACCATTTTTAATTTAAATTATTTTATAAAAAAAATCTCCATTTTTTAATTTAAAAATGTATATTAACTTATTTTATTTTAATCTTAAAATTCTTATTTTAAAATTCATGATATATTTTTCAATGTTTTTGATATTTTTTTTTAAAAATTTAATTCCAAAATTTTTACGAATTTCCCCAAATCCTCACAACAGTGATGACCAAAATAAATGTATAAAAAGATGGAAAAATTACGCAAGTCATAATGTGGAAGGAATGATTTATTTAATCAAAGGATAACGTATTTGATGTTGTTAGATCTACCTAATCTTAGATACTGAGAAGCTATTGTGACTCTATTGTGGATGCTCGTATATTTAAGAAACGCATTATTGGGTTCTTGCTCAAAAGACATTATCATGAACACAAAAATTTATTTCTATAACAATTTGAATTTTTAAACAAATATTTTTTTTGAGGAACTTTTGCACTTTCTTTTTACACAACCATTATAAATAAAAATAGATATAAATAAAAATATGGTTAGTATACTTTTTTTACAAATTAAAATTCTTTATTTTTTTAATAAAAAATTATAGTGAATTAAAATTTTGTCATAAAGATTTTGTTGCGTCTTTTATTATTTTTTCAATTTTATGGTACATTTAAATTTACCTGTTTCTCAATTACATTTTCCAAAATAAAATTAAAATCGTATTTTCCAATTAAGTCGATTTATTTGTTTTACGATTATTATTTTTTTAATTCCAATTACCATTTCCAAACAAAATTATAATTACATTTTTAATCTACTTTGATTTAAAAGTTGCAAAAATAGTTTAGTTTACTTTTATTTCGCACATAAATTATATCAAACTTTTTATTTTATTTCAATTAAATATTTTCATCAAATTTGAAATTAACTTTTTTTACTTTATAATAAATATTTACATAAATCTTTTAATAACCCTACCGTAAAATTTATTTTATTTCTTACTTAAATTAATTTTTTACATTAAATTTCTGAAAATCTTATTTTAACATATTTATAACAATATTTTACGGAATGTAATTGTTTATTTAATAATTTGATAAGATTCAAAAATTTTATATTTTATGAACGCTCCCAATACACATCGTTATCAAAATATCCCTTTTCAAGTTTGGTGATTCATGAAAAAAGATTAAGTCTAATTACAAAATTTATTAAAATCAAATTGTTTCAAATTCTAATGATTAAAAAATTTCTAAATTCTAATTATCTAAAATTAAAAAAAAACTGATGACAATAAACAATACAGAAAACGAAAGAAATCATTAAATTATGCAATCGAAAAGATGGAAAATTGATTTGGAAAGAAAACTTTCTTTAAAATAAAACATAAAAATTAAAAAAGAAACCGATGAAACAACAAAAATTAAAAGGAGTCATAATAAACAGAATTTAACATTCTCAGTAACTACGATATCCGCAAAGAATCGAGAAAAGTTCTACAAAAATATACAATTATTCAACTAACCACCAAATCTTGTAACAACAACTGAATCTAGCAATCTTTCCACAGAAGACTCACTAATTGTCGCATCTCTCAGTCACATTGAACTGGTGCATCCGACATATCCTAAGTTGAGAAATAATTGAAAGGTAAAGTAATTTACTATACAGAGTTATTCGTTAAGAAATTTTGACTTCTTCTACTGATCCCAATTATTAGGTCGACAAGTATGAAATTTGTAAAACTAAATTTAACGTTTATTGATTACTTACCAATACTTGAGTCATTCCATCAAGATTATGTGGTTTACTGAGGCCATTTGAGTAAAAATTTGGTGGTCAAGAATCTACAAATTTCTAGAAGGCCATTTTTACGGATTTTCCGGAATTAAATTTGTTTCCTATCAAAAAAGTTTTCAAAATGAGGAAAATTGTAGCTAGGTCGGATGAGTATGGAGGATGATGCAGAAATTACAAATCAATTGCTTATAGTTTTGTCACGGTTTTAAATAAAGTGTGTGGTTTTACATTGTTGTGTAGCAAGATGGAAGTCCACCTGATTTCCAAACGTGACTTTTTCTTGGTGTTTTCGCATCATATCTTAGAATTGATTGCAGTAGACATCTACTGTGATCAATGAACCAGGTTTCATGAAGTCATAATGAATTATAACTGCAGGAAATCCTCAAACACTCATAATTACCTTATTTTGATGAATTTTATGGTTTGGACAGTGCTTTGGTACTTCATTTGTGTCCCTCAACATGCTGAACGTCTACAATTATCATATAGGATCAACTTTACATGACAAGGGATGATTCGATTCAAAAATTGATTTCATTTATAATAAGAAAGCATCATCAAGCAAGCATGCAAAGGCTTTTTTTCTGTTTTTCATTCAACTCATGGATAATCCACTTATCCAACTTTTTCACTTTACTAATTTGAGACAAGTGATTCAATATTTTTTGCTTCGTAACAGAAAAAGTTTGACATAAATCATGAGTACTTTGTGATTGATCCTACTCCTCGACTGTCTTCATTTAGTCATTCTCTAACTGCGTTCCTGCGTGACCCCGAGACTCATTATTAATGTTAAAATTACCTCTCACAAATTTCCTGACCTAATTTGAAACTGTATGCTGCATAGTAGCATAGTATACACATACAATATTGATGTTTCGCGTGGGTTTTGATGGCGAGGTTCCACGTAGGAATTCGTTACAATAATTTTTGTTGGGTTCTTGATCGAGATTAAGACTCATTAACACCGAAATTTTATTTATAACAAAGTTAACAATTATTCAAACAATTTTTAGTTAACAATTTTTTAATATTGGGTGTACAACTAATTAATTTCGTATTTTTTTGTTAAAAAAACCATTTATTTAAGTATAAAAGTGTAAAAATATTTTATTCAAAACATTGTTCATCGGAAGCGGCAACGTTTTCCCATCTGTCAGCCAATTTATGGATTCCATCCCAAAAAAACTTCTTATCTTTGCGCCGAGAAAGTCATCAAGCCATTTTTTAATACCTTCAACATTGGTGAACCGTATTCCAGAAAGGTGATTCTGCATCGACCGATACAAGTGGTAATCACAAGGAGCTATGTCTGGGCTATAAGGCGGGTAAGGTAGAATTTCCCATCCGGCATTTTCCAAATAATTTTTGACCGGTACTGCAACATGTGGCCGACCATTGTCATGATGGAAAATCAATTTCTTGTGTCTGGTCGCCCATTCTGGCCGTTTTTCGGTTATTGCTTGCTTCAAACGTATCAATAGCTCTCCCGTGATCGTCTGGCCCGATTTTAACAGCTCATAGTACAGCACACCCTTCTGATCTCACCAAATACAGAGCATTACCTTCAAACCATGAATATTCGGCTTTGGTGTTGATTTGGCTGGTTGGTCTGGCTTCACATATGATCTTTTACGCTTTGGGTTGTCGTAATGAACCCACTTTTCATCGCCAGTGACAATACGATGTAAAAACGGTTTCTTTTTGTGGCGATTAAGCAGCATTTCAGAC
>MQRK01040558.1:0-12238 GCA_001938485.1 Girardia tigrina | reverse complement strand
TCACAATTGGCTATTTACATTTTCATAAGAAAAACAGTAATGGCGAAATTCAGATTGACAAATTATCTCAAATTCATGATTACCTGAATGAATTGTCAATGAAGAAATATTGGGATTGATTATTGTTTTATTGAACTCATTATTTGACAAGGATGAACATCTCCAAATGTTTGCTCTAGTATTAAATTCCAGCAACTGTTGCGATATATTCAAAATCTTTTCACATATTCTTTCTTTAATAAACATTTATTTATATTTTTGATTTAATTTCTTTTTTATTTATTTAACTTATTTATTTAATTTAATTAATTTATTTAAATATTTAATTACTTTATTTTTACTTAATTATTTTAATTTCTGAAACTGGCAAAAAAATGTTCGGTCAAAATTGGCAATTCTCCGCTCCAGTACCAGTTATCACAATACAAAAACATGTACTTTATTCAGATAAGGTTGTAGCAAAGACATAACGATAGATCTGCTAACGCCGAGATTCTCTAAATAATCAATGTCAGTTTGGGAACCATTGTAGACAATGAAATCTAATATTGCTTTCGAGTAACAGTCGACTAATTCAAATAACTTTATACTAAATCTACTTCTTTGTATTTATTGCTTGAATGATAAACCACCTTTCCACAGCATCAAATGATTTAGAAAAGTTAATAGTAATATGTAGAAAAAAACCGCATTAAAAAATTCCTTTTCGTTTAAAAGTTATAAGCCGTAAACCCATGTACGGGTCTCCGGTAGTCAACGGGTTAATATATCTTCTTCTGTTTTTTGGAGTCTTTTCTTGTTAATAAGATAAGTATTTGTGTTCTTTTCTGGGAGAATTATTTAGATTTTAAAACATGTGATGGTTTAATATTTAATGAAGGATCCAGAATGATTTTATTATTAGAAATGCTTTTTAATATTAATATTACTTTTATTTTTATTTTGTAATTTATTGTAGTAATTTTGATAAATTGATTCAATTTTAGATTTTTATTTCCAGGAGTTTAACGAAGCTTTTACTCCATGGTTGGGCCCATATTTTAATATAACTAGTTCATCATGCTTAAGTTGAAAAAAGCATCAATGATTAAGATGGTACAAGTACTTGAAGAAGTATAGACTTCTTACTGTCAGGATAGTATTTCCGATGCTCACTGACAACTTGCAGAATAAATTGTGCCTGTTCCTCATTTTTTGTTAACAGAGTATTGAACTATTGCATCAATGCAACCGCTCGTTCTGTTGTGTCGTTTACAACACGAAGCTCTCTGACAACATTCTCATCTAGTAGGTAATCTGGATTTGTATGCTAAGTGTCAGGATCAGTTTCTAAGAAGGAATCCAGAAGAGACAGGATCCAGAAAAAAATCCGTGTATTCTTAGAAACAAAATCCTGAAGTCTTTTCTCATTTATCTTCAACGGTTCCACAGAGATACGTTTAGGAGGATACCCTTCTCCTTCATGTTTGAGTGCTTCAATCATGGCTCTTTTCTCAAATCCATCTACATCTCTATCAAAGAAAGCTAATGCCACCAACTCTTCATTTGAATACCACAGCTGTACACACATCTTTCTTAACGCACCCTTTGCTGATGGTGAATCAATTGTACTAAGATGTTTTAGAAGATATGAATCATTGGCTGGAGCCTCTGTGGATAGTCGGGAGGGGAACCTAGACTTGATGTATACCTTGAGGCTAAACACACAGAAGTCTCCAAGTTTTTTCACTTTTCCATCGGTCAAAGGGAAACCTGCATCTCTGAACATGAATATTTTCAGTGAATAGATGAGTCTTGCCATTAATCGTGCGCGGTGGATAACACCTGGTTTCATGAAAGACACACAAGGTCGAAGAACTTTCCATAAAAAAGGAGTGCAAGTTCCAGGAGTCTTTTGTAATTATCACGTTACTGATTCTTCCCAAGTTGCTTAATCACAAACTCACTGACATCAGCAGATATTCCTAAGAGTGTGGTGGCAATAAGTAGGTCTTCTATTCCCGATTTGTAGCTAGAGGGTACAGTATTCCATCAGTACACCTAAAATCTTTTGAATAACTGGATTTGTGGAGACATTGATAGTTCCATAGTGATTTTGAAGGCTTCGTCAAGAAGGATCTCTTGATGTGATGTATACATGCCAGATGCAATACTTATATCTGTAGCAGTGTTTCAAGCAGCACGCAGGCACTATTCTTTTTGCCAATATTGGTTGAAGTTGTATCCAAACTTAAAGCCTTGATGCTATCTGTGACACCCCAATCAGGCACAACCTTGAGTATTGCATCTGGTACCTGTGCATTGAACTCAACCTTCAGCTCTGCTCTTTGTTTGACCCGATTCTGATGTCGAGAGTATCGAATAATTGACCGATTTATGCTACATTCTTTTATGCTATGTCCAGATGCTTTAATGAATGGAGTAATTACCCGGACAGCTTGACGGTCAGTTATTTTTGTCCGGTCTAGAGCTGAGATGACAGACGGAGTCAAGATGTTTCTTCTTCCCGGTTTGGTATTAAAGAGATTAATTCCGTATTGGATTCACTAACTTCAGAATACATTGAGTTGTCGGAATTGGAAGAAGATGAAGAATTTGAGAATTCCAAAACAATATCTCACTTATACTTCTTCATCTCTGTTCTTTGTTTCTCTTGCCATACATGTTCATTTTCTCTTTTCCTTACTTCTGTTCTTTCCTTCTTCGTTAATGACTGATCAACACCAGCCATGACACCTCGGCGTTCTTTCTCTCAATGTGCCAATAAAAATGTCTTGTCTTCAGGAATTATGAACAACCTCAAAGCACTTTGATGTGCAACATCAAACAGATCATTAAAAAGTGTCTACAAATGCTTCCTCATAGGTCACTTGAGTTGGTGTTCTCCTAGCTTTGTTCTTTTTTAGGTTCTCCCACGTCTTCACCAAATCTTCTAGCTGTTGGACTGCATGATGAATACGCCGCATAGGGATTCTAGCTTTCTACCACACTATTTGCACTTCCTGCAATGTGCAACCGGGAGATAACGCCGGAGAACATCGCCAATAGATGGAAATTTACCACAAGAGAGGATTTCTTTCATTGAGTTTCTTAGGTAAATAGTAATTTTACCCCTTGTAGTCAACGATATCTGTAAAATATACGTAAATATACAATATATAAATATAGACGATATTAACTTACATTTTGTATACAAATTTTTTGACTCAAATTTAAAAACATTATAGCTGTGAGGGATAATTTGGAATGTTGTAAGTTTGTTGTTTGTATGCTGTTTTGATTTGTGACTCTCCTACTCAAAAGGGATTGATATGTTTATTGATTTATTATTTAAATCTAATGATATGAATTTTAAATACTAATTACACTACCAGACATGAATTTTTATACAAGAGAAACTGTAACTAAAACACGTAGTACTTAATGAATAGTGAAAGAAAAAGTATAGTTTTGATAGTCTAGGTCGAAACATTTTTTTGCAAAATGGAAATTTTTATTTTTCCATTTCTCATATACTTTATACTAAGAGAAGTCGATGGTTATAATTTCTATGATGCTTTTACTCTAATGAATGTATAGGACAAATACATTTATTTGACTTGTTAAACATATTAAAGTACGTATTATTAACATTAATTACTTGAGCTGAAGAACAAATTTGGGAAAATGGTGATAATTCTAACTGTTGTAATGAACCAATTTTTGGCGATTTTATGTATGTCTTCATCCACCGTTTAATTCATGTGAGCAAATTTTAAGTTTCAGTTTTGATATATTATAATAGTTATAAAAGTTATAATTATAATTCTTACTATTTCATAACTATTTTTGCTATTTCAGATTATTTGGAATGTCTCAGAGACGGAAGTGTTATAACGATCCTAACAAGTTCTGTTACATTTGCGGGAGGTTTATATTTAAAGGAGATGAGCGTTCCATTACACCTCGAGTTAAGACCCTGTATTATGCTTATTTCAAGATGAAATTAGGGGATGAGGACAAGGTTTTCGCCCCCCATAAGATTTGTGTTAAGTGTCTGTCTGATTTGTCCTTGTGGTCTAAGGGTAAATTGAAGAGAATGCCTTTTTCTCACAGTCAGTCTCAACCTCTCCGGCCCTTAAGCACTATTAGGCCTACTCACAGATCCCTTTCGGAATTCACCGCCCTGTTGACGCACGGAAAACATTTAAACGCAACCGGGAATAGTCGAGTTTGGCTATTCCCGAATTCCCCCAAAATTCTGTGCTCACGGGGTGGTGCAATGAATGGAAGGGGTCAAATGTGGGGTTGAAAGTGTCGATCGTAACATATAGTAAGTGAATCGCTTTTCCAAGTAAATTAACACTTGTTTCAGCAAAATAGAACATAAAGATATTAAAACACGACCTTTTAAAACCATAGATATTTTATCTTTTGTATTGTTAAAGGTATATATATATATATATATATATATATATATATCATCAAAATAAATAAATTTAAAAATAATAGTGATGGTATTTTTAAAAAAGTGATGGTATGTTCGGCAATAAATATCTCACTCCACAAAGATTGTGTTCAGATCTCGTTTATAAAGTAATGGGAATAACACCACATACATATGAGATGCATCACGTCATCTCAGTAAGAGAATCCAAGAAAACAGTGATAAAGAAAGTGGAAGTAATATTGTAGCGTGCAGCATGTATTATAATAGGGACATAAAATCTTAAGATTTAAAAAATATGTGCTCTCAATTTAAGAATTATTTGGGGGGATTGACATATGAAGCATTATATATAAGATCTATGCATCCTAAAATTAACGTTCATGTTACATTCTCGACAACTCTTTTGAGTGTTTTAAATGATGTAATTATCACGTTATGATTATATAACCATTATATGAACTATATAAGTAGTATTCTTTTTAATGACCATCTGTTCTGATGATGACTTTCAATTCGACGAAATTAATAAATATGAAAATAAAAAATTGTAATTTGTCTTTTCTTTTCCTTTTATTTAGTTGGTAATTTTTTAAAGATTTATTTATATGCCTACTGTTTTCGATTATATCAGAAAAATATTTAAACTGAATCCATGTTTAAGTATGTATGAAATATTATTAACATTCCTACAAAAACATTGCCGTCATAAACTATGCATGACGATGACAACAATTTAGTATTATTATTGTTACCTGTTTTCCATCCCAAATAACCAAAATTTAGTCAAAATCGGGTTAGGACATCTGGTGGGAACTAGAATTAGAACGTTTGACGATCCAAAAAACAATTTTCCATCCAGATTGGCTTTAGTTTTCGTCGAAGGGCGGAATAGTATCCGATGCACAGACTAGGAAGAGCTGTTCTTACAGAATTTCTCACTGAAATTCAGAAACCAGAACTTAATTAACACTAAAATGCTTAGTTTTTTGTAAATAAGCTGCATTTTTTAATTAAAACAAAGAAAGCATTAATTAAAAAAAATACAATTAAAAATTATTTAATTCAAATTGATAAATGTAATATTAAAAAAGACGACATTTCTACGAAAATATATATTAAAAATATTTTCATTTTTACAGTTTTAAATTTAAGACTCAAATTTTCTTCAGTGTATATCATTAAAAATACTCAAAATTATTATTTCCTAAATAATGGGACATGGAGTATTTTACAAATGGTTCCGATATGTCTTGGAATGTGTTCTGTAAGCTTGAATGTTGATTATTCGACCGATTGTGATCGTTGTCTGCATCTTTCTTGCTTTTCGTGTTGATCCTTTGTAATGTCACTGTGAAATCAGTTTTCCATTTGCAATTATTGTCACATAGACTGAAATCATCAATATGATAACAGACGTCTAGATTGTTGACTGATGCAACAGTCACTAGCGATATCATATGGTGATAGGCGTCCACTCTAAACATTAACATATTTTTATTATCAAACAATAAAAGTAAAAATTATTTATAAGTTACAAGTAAAATTCAAATGTTAATAAACAAATATAAATATAACCCCTAAAAAATAAGTTTTACTTTTTTGTAGCAAAATAATTTTTTAAGTGAATAAATTTAAAATATAATCCTTAGAACTTAGAATATCAAAAATTTGACTTACCAGTATTAAAACTGACTTTCTTTGGGGAATTTAATTATTATTTATAATACCAGATTCGCAATGATTTTGTAAAACACTGCAATATAAATTTCGGTTGATATTGAGGTATAGGATTAAGGAATATATAATTAAACTAACCAAAATTGTCAAAAAAAAGATTTTAGAGAGAAGTCTTTGATTCTTTAAATTTGCATTAGATTTTTCTTTAATAAAATTTACAAAAAATCTAAAGACACAAGTAATGTTAAAAATAGTCATAATATAAATAAGTTAACAATGATGATATTATAAATTAAATTTTTAAAAGTAAATAAATTATAAATCGATAAATGATTTTAAATTATTGAAGCAAACAATAAAAATTAAAATATAGTTGTAAAATAGTCAATTGACGAACTGGAAAGATGTTAATTAATACACAGTTCAAAAGACAACGATGTAAAGAAAGAGAGACATTAGGGAGACATAAGATGTGAAGGAATCCAATTCTTAATAAGCTGGACTCCCTTCTTTGTCATTTCCCTATGAAGATGGGTGAAAACACTATCACATGCATGGCATATGCGAAACCGGGTGGGAAGTTGTAGTTTGGAAGGAAGAGAAGAAACTTCTTAGCCTTCCTGAATCTGCATCGAATTCATATATTTATACAATGAAATGTCATAGCGGTGTTGGATTGACATCCGCTATAGATGAATATATTGTCCAGTCAGTTATCCACACGTTTTACCTCCTCAACTCTCCAGATACTTTTGTCAGAGAAGCTGCTGAGTAAATCTTCATCATGCCACCTGTAAAATGTCTGCCGGAGATTTTGACTTGGATAAACACTGGTACAAATCCTGTGCATGTGGATATTTGTGTAATAAAATCCAATATGCCATATTCGATATGAAAAGCTATGATATTAATATAAGATTTGACGATAGACATCCGAATTTCATAATAACTATTCGCCTGAACAACAGTGATTTTCAATTTGCCTGCACTATAAGTGCATCTTACAAGGATAAAGTGGCAGCCATTCATAGGAAATTCATGTCTCACAATTATCTTGCCACATAGAACCATCATGAGAGTGCTGGTCGCTCAGCTGATGCTCTTAGTATGTCCAACTATTCGATCTCTGTTGTGTATAGCACTAAGGTTTCCAATCATGAGTGGAACTTCATTCATAGGAGCCGGTATTGTAATATTCAAATTGGCTGTCGTTTTTGGAAGGTGGCGTTTTTAGCGCAATTTCCATACTGACAATTGCGATTATTAATTGGTAATTTCTGTGTGGATGGATGGATGGATGTGTGTCCGCAGCTTTAAGTCGTATCTCCTCCTCAACGAAGCAATATCGAGGGCTAGTTTCAAAAGCAAATATGTTAAGCAAGTTCGGAGGATGATTGCGGGCCAAAAAACCTCGAAAAAATGCAGTTTTGGCCTATATCTCGGCAACCAGACCACTTAGCGACTTGAAACATTTACCAATCGATTCCTGCAATAATTTAGAACAATATTGTGAAGAAAGTTTTCAAAAATATCCTTTCGATCGGTCACAAAAAATTAATCATAGTCAAATACTGATATAAACGTTTTAATATTTGGGCACCGAATAACATAAGGAAATTGCGCTTAAATTGTCANTAGACTTTTTATTAACTTGTTTCACCGTTGTATGGCTCATCTAAAAACCTAGACACATGTTGTCGGCCACTGCGGTACTCTCCAGTACAACAAATAACATGTTTTATGATACTGTTGTGGAGATCTTTAAAGTCGAGATAAAAAAATACTGCAATGCAGAGGCCTATCATAACGTTCAATGCCAATTCATTCCATCTCCCCTCAAGGTAGATCTTCAGGTTTATTTCTCTGAAAAGAAACACATTGTTCTTATTGATGTCAAATGCCCTTTTGATGAAAACCCTAGCCTTGAAAAGGCCAATAATGACAATCGTGAAAAATATCGTCCTCTACAAAGAGCCATTAAAGAAAAACTTCAAGATCATACCGTAATGCTTTATACTTTTATTGTAGGTGCTTTAGGATCTTGGAACCCTGAATAAGAGCAGTATTTTATAAATAAGAGCAGTATTTATAAAAGAAAGAGAAAAGGCAATTGTCCATGCAACCGTCGGATCAAACATCCGATGGTCGGCAAGGACGTGGACTGCCTTCAATGATCGCAGGGATGCCAGCAATATCTCTCAGTTCAAAAATCCAATTCATGATACCAGATATACACCAGTTACTCCGGATGGGCTTGTACTTGAGGACGATGAAGATTTGATGCTCCAGAATCTCCCTTAGCCTGTGATGATGCAGTGATTAATAAAGTCTGTATTTATATAGTGATTTGTTAAGCATGCGATGATGCAGTGATTGCCAAAGTGATTAGCAGCAATTCTATAACCAAACATAGCCGAATCAGAAAAGTCCCGAAAGGGTAACCAAATAAACCTTTGTTTTTGTAATAAATTTTAAGTTCATAAAAAAAGTGGAGAAAGTAAGGAAGTCAGAAAAACCTGTGCATGCAGTGAAATAAAACAGACACATTGTCACAAAATAGAAATACTCAGTGATACTGTCTAAAAGGAGAAACTATCGAAAGATGCTAGCGGCAGAATTTTTCTATAAAAATTTAATTGTGAACATTTTATCGATTTTATAAATAATAAAAAATATGTACAATTAAATGGATTAAAAATAAACTTGTTTAAATAAATAAACTGCTCAAAGTAAAAAATAATGGTGAACAAAGTGCATGATATGTGTAATCGAGTTGTGGAACTGATCGAAATAAAATCGTGTTTTTTTTCATTTGATTTTGCATTTAGCGACGTGAGGACTACTATCATCCATCCGTGATCCGTAGCGTTCCATCGGTTTATTTCGGTCGTATTGACCATTTATTTCGAGCACTATGATTTGTCGGCTAGGCGAGATGGCCGCCCTTCTTTCGGAGAACTTGTTCCATCCGATCACGGTGTGTTCATAAATTCGCCATTGCAATTGTTTCCGCTTTACATACAGGGATCGTCCGCTGAGCGTCTGATCGATCAATCGTCGGTGTTACTGACCGACCGGGAGCGTTCGACTTTCTGATCTCCCGTGAGCACTTGAGAGAAAGCACTCTTTCCGCCTCCATATCAACGACGGGTATGTTACTGCGTGTAACCGTGGTTTCCAACTAGTCGCTTTTAAATACCTTTTAGGAATTGGAAACGACGATTTAGGCTACTATGCATCTGGACTCATAGAGACGCAGGTGGTACCATCTGAATGTCTTCATCGAAATTGAAGAAATAGACTGTAGTCCAAATCACTGTTCTTGATGACAATAGGCCAAACTAAACAATCGCTCTAACATGTCAACCGTGGAGTTCCATCTAATTATGGAGTCTAATCAACATATGTTGCGAACTTCAAATTTTTTGCCAAATGTTTAAGGTTTAAGTAGCCAAAGCACTGTGTATAAAATGTCCAACCAACTTCCGACACTTTTCCAGTAAATCTTTAACATAATCTAACCCTTTTGTTACAGATAACTGCATTGAATGTGCGGAGCAAGATTGATATTTAAATTTAGGCTCCGGAAATGCAGAAATCATATTTCTAGCATTATTTGTAACAATTACAACAATAATTCTAATATTTATCTTCCAATCATCTAAGATTGTACAAAGTTTTTCGGCGATATTCTTTCCTGTGTGGCTTTCCGAAAATTGTTTTGTGGCGGGAAGATAAGTTTTCAAATTGAAATTGTGAGGAATGTTTTGAATTGTGCATGTTGTATGTTGATTCGGATTGTGCCTCTCCTACACAGATGGATGATTGATATTTTCTTTGATTCCTACTAATTAAAAATAATTTAATTTAATTTTAAAGTAAAAAGATTTTAAATAATTATTGAATGTATTATTTATTTTTTAATGTAATTTAAAATTTTAATATATCAATTTAATGTGTTCTTTTTTTAAAAAATGTTTATATTAAATTTCAACCAATTAGATTCTTTATAATTAATAATTTTTATTAACAGATTTTCATTTATTGAAAATAATTAGTTTGAACTGAGAAAAATATTGATGTCAAATAGTGAGTGCGCTTGTGGTATTAATAAATGTTGTAAACCTCATATTCATGTTGTTAATAGAAATCATCGATAATATAATGTACAGTCAAAGAAATATAACCACATTGACTATTTGAGGTCCAGGTATCGGTATTAAGTGACAAATAATTTACATTACGTAAATTTTTCATTATTATGTTTCGTTTTTCATCAAAAAGTCGATTCAATACAGCCTGTATTAAAAACTTTTTATTAGAAAAATAATGACGGAGCACCGAAACAAACTTTTCATTTCGGTGCACTGCGCCCAGCCTTAATATTAATTGAAAAAGATCTACTTATAAATTATAAGTAGTTTCTAATACGCAAAAAAGTAAAGATAAAAAAGTATTAATAAATTAATTAATATTAATAATATTAATAAACTTAATAGTTACTTTCCCTTCTAGAAAAGATAACAAAAAATTCTCTTAGCCAAATAGAGTTCTGACAGCATAAAAAATAGATATAAAATTCTTTTTGATTTACTAGTTAAAATTAAAACTGCATAATTATCAACTAACTATTATAGTTTATCGTAAAATTATTTTGTAATTTTATATTTTATAAATAATGAAAAATATTTTAATTTGTTATTAGTTTTTAATAATTTTAATTTAAAATCATTTAAAATGAATTAATTAAAAATAACGATTAATTTGTTTGATAAACTAAAAATTCCATTATAAATTTTTATTAAAAACAATTCAAATGAAGTTTTGTGTTTCAATATATTTTGAATAACACTACCCGACACTCAAATTTAGACAAAGAAGTCTTTACCTCTACTATATGCAGAATTTAATGCTGAACACGAATATGATAGTCATTTTCCTCCTATACGTCCAGATTTTTTTAATTGAGAAAATCTGATAATTATATAAATTTTATATTTTAAAGCAACGTTTGATGCTTACACGTTAAAACAATAGAATAAATTAATTGTAAATATAGTATAGTATTATTAAAGTAATAATTAACTGCCCTTAAATTTTATTATTATTATTAATGTAATATTTTTATATATTTTAAATTATAACTTAAAAGAAATTAATTTCTAAACTAGTAAAATAATAGAAAATATTAAATATTGCATCAAATATATATTAAGAATACAATTTACCAAGATCAACTTGATAGTTTTGTCAGAAAATTGGTGTTATTGAAAGATGTTCCTATCTTGCTGCAACCATGCTTAAACAATTTGGTGTTTTAGCAGCAGGAACGAACACGACGGCTTACAGGGCAAGGGATAAGATGTTCGTGGAATTCTTCAAAACAAGTTATATATGGTTTATATGGTTTACTGCGATGACATAGAAGGTCTTCTGTCGAGAATGAGCATTCACACAAATGTGAAAGAGGACTGGTGGCCCCTTGTAGACTGTAGTGTCAATAGTGTGAAGTCTGTGTTCCTCCATAAGGACAACAAGTTTCCTGCACTGCCAGTGGCCTATTCCAGGAAAGTGAAAGAATCCTACTCCTCATTGAAATTGATATTTGAGCTAATTCATTACGACAACATCAAATGGAGAGTTTGTTCTGATTTGAAAATCATCGGAATGCTCACTAGGATGCATAAAATATAAAGTTACTTCGCCATAAGTATTGTTTTACTGGTTTTCGACTTCGGACTTTTGCACTTTTTCAAAGTAAATAAAAAACATAATATTAAGAACACCAACATGGCTTTTCAAACTTTTATTTTCATTACAATCAGAATTGTCTTTTGGACAACTCTCAGCGAAACTCTCGTCATTCGACATCGTTCTAAATTGATAATTTTTTATTAATGTTTGTTAATAAACAATTATTCGAACAAATTTTTCATTATTTTCTGATTTTATTTTTAAAATTCAATTTTGTAGTTTTAGTATTAATTTTTATTTACATATTGATTTTATTTATAAATTATTTTATGTAAAGAAAGAATATTTAATTAATTCAAAACTTAGTTAAAACTATTTATTTTATTTAAATTTTAATATGAAGATTTGAAAAGATTTAATATTTTTAATGTTTTTACA
>MQRK01040527.1:0-16118 GCA_001938485.1 Girardia tigrina | reverse complement strand
ATATTTTCATAAATAAAAATGTTTAATTTCTTCGTTACCTTTTAAAGTAAATTATATTTATTAAAATTGTGAAAAATTATATTATTTAAACAATTCAATAAACAATTGCTGATGATGATTTATATAAACATTGAAACATGTCCAATAGTTGTATAAAAAAAGCTTTAATCAAATTATATTTTCGAAATATATATATATATATATTTCAAAAAATATATATACAACGAAAAACTATACAACAAAGGTGGATATATTCAAATTTGGCAGCGCAAAGAAATGTCTACTCTATATCCACATTTATGGCAAAAAATGAGATTATTAATATTACCATTTCCCACATCTTACCTAGTAGAGTGTGGATTCAGTACAGCAACTAATCTTCTCACCAAGCAAAGATACAATCTAGATATTGCTAAAAGGGGCGATTTGAGACTGCATCTCACAAACCTGAAACCAGACATTAAGTCTTTGGCATTGAAACACCAAGCACAGGGATTTCATTAACTCTTTCATATATAACTCTTTCATAAAGTTTAATATATATATATATATATATATATGTTAGAATATGCATGTTTAATTGTTAAAAAGTTGTTTTAATAAACTAAATTGTAAAAGTGGAATCTCCGCACACAAAAAAATATAGTTCGAGGACTTTTCCATTATAAATACTGTCCCGAATAACGCAATAGAAATAGACAATGATCGTCGCGATTTGTACAGTTTCAATGAGTCTTGTAAGAAATGGGCACACTTAAAATGTTTGAAATAATTAATTTTTACAAATAATTTTTAAAGTAAGAAAATATCTAAAATCAAAATATTTTGAAAAAGAATTATAATTAAAAAAATATCTCTAATTAATTTTAATGAAGTTATTTTCAAGAATAATTTAATTTTATTTGTTAAAAAACTTAAGATGAAATTAATTGTGAAGTAATTGATTTAAAAAATATATAGAGCCAAGAATAATTATGTTTTAAATTAATTTTAAGTCATTCTGAAAAAATAAATTAATGAAATTTTGATTGATAGAAATGGAATTTAAAAAAAACATAATTTTTAAATCTTAAAGTTAGTGAAATTCTGTATATTAAAGATTTGATAAATAATTAATTTTAAACAGTTTTTTACAAAAAATAAAAACAGCCTTTAAAAAGTTTATAATTAATATAAATCGTAGGATATAATAAATTTAAATATTGTAAATTATTTTTTGTATTTAAATTATAAAGATGCTAAATTATTTTTACTTAAATATTGACATAAAGCATTAAAAATATTGTTAGAATGATAAATATCTTTTGTCAATTTAATTAAAATATATAAAAAAGATGAAATTGAATAAATCGTTAAAATAATTTTAGAGAAGTAAAATGGTTTTTAAATTGAATATTGATATGAAATACAACGTTAAAATATTTTGTTAATTTAGTTAAAATATGCTTTTACAATGGAATCAAATAAATTATGTTGATTTTATATTTTATTATAAATTAAATTCTTTAAAATATTGAAATGGTAATCTATAAATTAACGTAATAAAACATAATAAATTCAATTTCTAAAATAACGTTTTTAATAAATAACTATTCAGTATTGTTATGTATGTGTAATCTGGTCAAAAGAAAACAAAAGAAAAGTTCCTCGTCGAAAAATTGTTTAAATAACTGTATTTGTGTTATACAATTTTGTTGATGAATTCTATTCTTGATCAAGAACCCAACAAGTTTCATTTACAATCGGTCAAGGAAGAACGGAAATTTTCCGGGAGATCGACGTCGCCCATTTACAAATTTGCCATGGAAGAATTTCTCAGTACGGTCTCGATGTGAACGATTTGAATCGAATTAACGAGTACAAAATGATTGATGAAATCGCCAGCTGCAATAAGTTGCGAAACGGCTCGTGCAACGCGTACTACACGAGCAATATCTCTTCGTTGCATCAGGCGGTTAGCGGTAGTCAGGATAAAATAGCAGAAAACAAAAGAGAAAGAAAAACGAACCTAGTAAGAGACACAATTCCAGATTGTTTAAAAAATATGAAACATATGGTGAGCAAAGATTTTGCGCAATAATGTATTTTAGACCAACCATCTATAAAGAAAGGACAATCAATATCGAAAAGTATTTTGAATAATTTTCTAGATTGTTTTTTTTGAAAATATTCTAACATGATTAAATTATTTGTTTTATTTTTTTGAAATTTAAATAATATTTAAAATATTTTATACAAAAACTTGAACATTAAAATCAACATACCTTCATCCTCTCTGGAGAGTGCTCTGAAAATAATTTTATCATTTTCACTTACGTACCGTAAATTATTGTGGAATTTAAAAATATTAATTTTAATTTCATAAAAAAATGTTTTATACATTAACATTCATGTTTATTTATAGGGTGGCCAGAAAGTTTCGCATAGAAATATTTCATACACGTTTTCTTCCAGGTAATGGCATTTCTAAAATCGAACGAAAAGATATTGATGACCTACAATTATGTACTTAATACTCATTCAATTTCATAATTGATCGTTAAATATTTACTTAAGCATTTACTTAAGGACTCGACCCAAGAAAAGAACAATAAAGTAATGCATACAACATCTTTTTTCAACTACTATATATAAAGTTTATTTTTCAATGTATGAACCATTACAATCATAAAATCTTTGTCGAAGTTCAAAAACGTCAGTCATCAAATGTTCAGATGTAAGAGATCTAAATTAGATTCAACACTGTTCATGAGTTCATCCTTTCAGCTGAAATGATTTCCACGAAGGAATTTCTTTAAATAGTATAAAGAAATAAAAATCTCTCGGTGTTAGAGTTTTTCTGTAAGGTGGACGTAGCATCTCTGCTAATGCCTGCAGTTCCAATTAATCCTTCGTTTGATGGGCTACATGATTAGAGACATTGTGGTACAGTAATCAATATTGTAATCAACTAGTTCTTCTTTGTTCATTCTTAAATTTATCAAGCAATTCAAAAGTGCATGGTGGGTTAATTTTTACTTCTCGATCTGCGAAAAAAAATTAGGACTATTCTAGGAAGTCCTAAATAACTTTAACTTTAAGCAAACTAGATGTGTCAATCAGGCCTTCAATTTTCATCTTAAAACTTCCACTCAGCATTTTTCATTTTGATTGGCGCAAGTACAATAATAAAGGTGATCCATTTTCAATGAGAATGCTATGTAAATTAAAATCTTCCTGTCACTGCAACAGATTCAGATTTGGCTTGTAACATATAGCACGAGTATACATCATTTATCCAGTGATGAATTTGGCACAAATCAGGATGCCATTTTCTTAACTCCCAATTTCTACAGTTCTACTACCAGCACGTTATCTATGACATCACGTATACACTTAAATTATATCATTATTTACACAAAAAACTCTTTGAAGGACTTTTACCTTCGTATAAAACATTTAATTCATCAATAATTTCCTTTCCGCTAATATTTTTCTTCAACAAATACTTAATAACAGTTTCCGTCACGGAGACATTGTTTTTAAAATTTCGCGAACACGAAAATAAACAAATGTGATAAGTTAAACAATTATCGATTGCTTGCATTATATTCTTATCAATGTGAGTCTACAAGGTTTTTGATCGTATCGCGTATACATAAATTGAAATTTTTAATATTAAAATGCTATTTTAATGATTAATAAATATCCAACATTGTCAATATTGACAATTTAATTTTTATATTTTTGAAGTGGTATATATCAGCCATTTAATATATAAAAAATTAAAATACCGATTTTGGATAGCATTTTATCTATATCGACCAGAATACCAACTAGTTATAAATTTGTTACAACTTCCTGGTTGAGTAAAAGGTTATAGTTAATACACATATTAAATGGTCTGTGGATAGAAGAACGAAGATATGACTTCCGTTGTAATAATAAGTTGACTTTCAAATATTAAAATAAAAGATTTTAAATAAACAATTTTTCAACTAATTAAATAACAAATAATCATTTTATTTTATTACACTGAAGATGCAGAAGGGTTAAGCCAGTATGCTTGGTTCGTAGTACGTTTTTGATAATTTTCATGTTTTATTGTCCATGTATTTTACATTTTTTTCTATGCTGACCAAATTAATAGTGATTATTAAGAACACTAATTGGATTTTTAATACATCTATTGATATCACGATTTGAATTGCCACTAGGACAATTCTTCACAAAACTTTTGTACCTAGTCATCCTTCTTAATTGATAAATTTTTAATTCTATTTCTAAACGTCTTTATAATCAAACAAATTTAAATTGCAATTTAATTTACAATTTGATTACAAAATAATTTTTGTGATTTTAAATATATTATTTATATCTAGAATTAATAATGATATTTTCAATAATAATGTAAACAAAGGTCATTTTTAATTATTAAATTTATTTACAAAACACCCGCGTTTCACCATTTCGGCATTTTCAGTGCAATGAAATAAAGTGATTAATTATTATTTATGTAGTTGAAAAATATTACATCATACGCCTCAAAAACATGCTTTTTTATTAAAAAAAATAATTTAATGATATTCAAAATATTATGATAAAAATATATAAAAAATTTAGTATGATTAGATGAATCACCTTGTACGTTTAAGCATGGCTTATGATGCTTTATTAACAATGCTTCGGCAATAATCCATTCATAATTTAAGTCAAAATTATTTAAAATGTTTATTATGATGCATAAGATTACCTTTACATATTTAATATGGATCAATATCGAACTATTTCTACTCGATTGAGTATGTTCTACAATTCTAGTATGGAGATGACGCCTTGTCTCTCCAATGTACAAGGCTTCGCACTTGTGACATTTGAATTGATAAACTAGATTTGCCTTAATTCACAAAGGAGTTTTTGATTTGTTGGAAAAGTAGTTCCGGCATTTATTAGTTACAAAGATTACTCTCAATTTTAAGATAATAGGTGTTTGGTGATCTAAAAATCGTTTGAACTTTTTTACTCTCTCTGAGTACGGTAATTTTAGATTAATGATGAAACGCGTCTGTTTTGTAAATAAATTTAATAATCAAAAAATTGTCTTTGTTTACATTATTATTTATGATATATTAATTTAATTTTAAAGTTGGTAAATTAAATTTTTAAATTGATTAAATAATCCGACGTTTTAAAATATTTAAAATATCAATCTTCCATTTGGGTGAGAGAAACACAATCTTAAAACAACATACAATAAAGACCATTCAAGATATTCCTCACAGTGATATTTATTGAAATATAAAATATTATAAAAGTAATATGGTGCGTTTGATTAATAGAGGTTTGAAGTCAAGGGATTTTTATAATTATTTTGTTAATAACAAATCAGAATTTTATACCAACGTTCTGTCCAATTCTTGCAAGTAATGTTCGACTGCAGAAAAATCTCGATCATCATCATCATCATCTGAAATGATAAAATCTGATTCCGTTTGCCTTGCGTCGCTTCCTCGATTATAAAAAGGCAAACCATTGCCATCGTCTTCATTATTATTATTTGAATTTGTCATTAAATGTGTATTTTGATCCCATAAATTCTAAAAAAACAATAAAACAGAGTATTAACGATAAGCCTGTCAATTAGAGGACTATAAATATTTATTCATTAAACTTTAATAAACTTATTGGTACTCTTCAATAGAAGTTAATTTAGATTAAATGTAACCTAAATTTTCAATTCTTTTGGTGTTTTGGTCTTTATAGACCTTATTAATCAGTCATTTTAAGTATTATTTTACAATGTTTTATGTTAAAACCATAATTTAATTCAATTAGATCAAAATTCATAATATTTTATTTTTTATATTTATAATATTTATTTCGAAAATTATTTAAACTTTATTTTCAAAATTTATTTCAAAGTTTTTCTAAAATTGCTTATTAAAAATATTTTTATTTATACATAAATATTTAATATTTTTGTTTTCTTGATATTTTTAATTTTAAGATATTTAATAGATACATTAAAAGATATTTTTTATTTGTAAATAGATATTTTATTTTTTATGATTTTCTTGTATTATATCATTTTTAATTTTTTTAAAATATTTAAGAACACATTAAAAGATATTTTATTTTTAAAAACATTTGTGATTTTTTAATAGTTGTTTTATTATATCATTTTTAATTTTAAAATATTGAATAAGTATATTAACATAAAAATATTTTACCCTTTAAATTAAAAAAATAATAAATTATTCAGGCGAGATAAAAATTTAAATTAACCCCTCATAAGTATATCAGATAATTTTTTATACTTCAGAGTATTAAACTACATCAAAATGTTTTTTCGAACATTTATTAATATAAGAAGTAGAATTGTCATTACAACAATTAATCAAACTACTTTCACTATTCGATATTTTTCTTGATTAATAAGTTTCTGTCTCATCCTAGTTTTTTCACAATAAATGGAAAAAATATTATAATATTAATTAATTATCAAAACTCTTATTGATTAAAATTAGATTTATATATTTTTTAAAATTAAAGATTAAATTTTGAAATGACATTATAAAAATTAAATATTATATTTAGAAATTACATTTGAAAAATATTTTAAATATTTTTACTTTAAAATTAAATTAAACTATTTTCAAATAGTAGGAATAAAAGAAAATACCAATCAGTGACGGACCCCCTGACTATCTCGACGGCGGTGGAGGAAGCGACTGAAGAAACACATCTGACTTTTGGGATTGCAGATCTAACTGCAAGGGGGGAGTTCAGATGTCCCTTTCGCGGCTGTGCGAAGTGCACGAATACAACTAAAGGTATGTAGAACCATGGATATACAACCTCTGGGTGGTCGTTTCTCACAGGGAAACCGAAAAGATCTCGGAGACCGAAACTATCCAATCCCGTAGGAAGACTATCGGGGGCTGCTAGAGATTCTTTAGTTTGGGTAGACCCTCTAAAGAGCCTAGAGGCCCAATACCATTCGAAAGAGACTGGAGGCCCACTAAAGAAACAAAATATTATTTCGAGCATTATAAGATAGGGAAGAATAATAGAATGGCTTACTTGATTCGAGGAAATATATCATTTTAGAAGAACGATTCTAAAGAAACAAGGTTTCAAGAAAAAGAACACAAATCTAAAAATTAATTTTAAACAGCTCAAACATCTGGCAGATACAGTAAGACTCATAATATTGAAAAATAATTTCAACGAAGCCTTTCAAATGATTTCAACAATGAGAATCGAATCACTGGTTCAATTTTTTTAAATTAAGTAATTCATAGACAACACCGAGCATGTCCCATCGGAAAAAAAAGTATAATAAAAGCATATAATAAAAGTATGATAAAGTAGAGTAATTGGAATTATTCAGATAAACATGAGCGTCAAAATGTTTCAAAAATCCATAATGTTAAAATGAAGATGCAAGTATTTGCTTTGATAAAGGTAAGTTTGAAGAAATTCCAATTTGCAAGAAGCGATATATTAGATATTATCAAATAAATGCTATTGAATAAAAAATGTTCTGTTGGAATAAAATATAACTGGTTATGTTTGCCAAATTGTAATGCGACAAAAGTTAGAAGCACATGAAAGAGGATAAAAAATCAAAGAATAAACAAAAAAAGTCGAGCCCATTTCGACGAACATAAGTGAAATCCATTCCCAAAATTATGCCTCGAGATTTGATGAAATTTTTATGTGGAAACAAAGAGTGAAATATTCCGAATAAAATTATTTTCATTTAACAAATACTTGTGAAAGAAATATCAAATGGATCATAAAGAATAATGATATTATTCTAAAGATAACTTTAGCTTTATTATACCGTTGAAATTTTCATTTTTTAGAACAAAGATAATGAAAACTTTATATGCAAAACTAACGGAACCAAGTCACAGAAATTACTGCAAACTTAAATGATAATGCAGTTATGGGTAATGCAACTATCAAACGAGTGACGCTCAGTTTCAGAGCGGAACGTCTTACCTAAACGACATGAAGGACCATCGAGTGGCGAAATTAGAGTCACCTCTACATTCCCGGGATTCATCTTCTTTAGAAGGGATTGTTTCGTGTAAGACTACCGGGGCGGTCTGCGCTTGGTTTTTTAATCCGGGACGGGTCACTAGGTGAGATTGACGACTCCCGATTCGGTAAATTCAGACCTCATATCGATTAGATATAACGTTTATCATCGCTGCATTTAACAAATCGCGAATTTCAAGAAAAATTTCAAGCGAGTTAATTATAAATCATTTTTTACAGGATGATAAAATTAAATGTTTTATACATTGTGAATTATTGTTGAATGATCTTTTTACATAATATTTTTTATATACCAATAAAGTCTGTATTTGCGATTGATTTTTACGAATTATAAATCATTTTTTACAGGATGATAAAATTAAATGTTTTATACATTGTGAATTATTGTTGAATGATCTTTTTACATAATATTTTTTATATACCAATAAAGTCTGTATTTGCGATTGATTTTTACGTAAAGTCAACTTTGAATTCTGAATTGGATTAACGACGAAATATTTAAAATGTTGTTTCTGTTGATCTTTTGTTGTGGAGTGGTAGCGAACGCAACACCAACAATCAATTCATACGAGTTATCGAACGAAGAACCAGATGCAGTCGATGGAGATCCTAATCTGGAGGAAAGAGATGATTATTTTGATGTAGACTTCCCCATACTTTAATAATTGACCCAACATCCTCGGTATAAACCTTAGCAGTATAGCCAATCGTATATTATCATGTAAAATGGTGTGAAATGAATGACTACGTTGTCAGCTATTTAAAACGAAAGATCTAACTTAAATTCAATTAACTTAAATTCAAATCTTCGAAATGCTTCTAAGAGTAACAATTGACATAGTATGACCACTTATTTTCTTACTCAAAAAGACAGTTTCATTCTTACACGATATTAGGTTGTCCTAAAAGTTTCCGGACGGTTGAAAAATACAATTTTTGTGCAAGAATTTAATTGCAATAAATAACAATTGATCTTCAAAGTACAGTCCATCGTTTTCGACTACTTTGTGCCAACGGTCTGCAAGCTTTTTGATCTGGTCATAGTACCGTTCTGGCTGCTTCGAATTGAAGAATTCTCGACATGCTTATTCAACTTCATCGAATGCTTAGAATCGGCGGCCTTTCAAGAAGTGTTGCATGGATCTAAAGAGGCCATTGTCGGATGGAGCGCCATCAGGGCTGTAAGCAGGATGCGGCAGGATTTCGACTCCATCCAACTTTTGGAACCTGCCCGTGGTCTTCTTGGCGTTATGCGGCTTGGCATTATCTTACTGAAGCAGTGTACTTTTTCGGTTAATTAAGGTAGGGTACTTCTCCTTGAGTTTCTCGCAGACACGGTCCAGCTATTGATAATTGAGCTCTGCATTGATGGCCTGGCCGTTCTGAACCAACTAAAAGTACACGACTCCCTAAAGTTCCACCAAACGCACAACACGATTTTCAAGCCAAATCGATCTTGTTTTGGAACTGATGGTGTTCCTTGACAGGGTGGAACCCATCGATTGTCTCGGTTGTGGTTGACCAAGTAGACCCACTTCTCGTCCGACGTCACAATTCTTTTCCAAAAGCGGTCATCTCGTGGATTCTGTAGCAGTTGTCGGCAAATTTGGACAGTTTGTGTAAGTTCAGCTTTGCAAATTTCCTTGGCAGCATTCCGTGTTGCCAAGCCCATATTCCAATATTGACGCAGCAACACACGGATTTCAAGCTTTGTAATCTTGTTGTCCATATAATGCTACAAATAAATCGATATATATATATATATATATATATATATATATATGTGTGTGTATATCAATATCAAATAAATAATGCCAAAAAGAAATTTGGAAAAAAATTGTATTATCATTATTGACCGGAAACTTTTGGGACCATCTATTATTGGAAAACAAATACAACTCAAAATATAATACCTTAAACACTAACAATGGAAATGTGGAATTCTTTTGGCCGAGATAAAACGCCGTCTGAAATAATAACTGTTCACATAAAAACTTTATGAGTGCAGTAATAAAGGTTGTTAATCAAATTATTGGAACGATTCATTTGAAAACAATGCCTTATTTTACACAATCCATGTTAAAAAAAAGTTAATTGCTGATAAAAAAATTGAACGAATACTTGCAATTTGTATGCTAGTTTACAGATTAAGCCTGCATGAATATCTTGGATTTAGACAGTTTGAACTCCCAAGCGGATATGCCTTTCAAGTACCAATTTGATACTACAATACCATATTTTCAACGTTCCAGAAATATAATATTAAGTTGAAGAGTATTTTTAATGATTAGCAGGACATAAACTGCCTACAACAAAATACCCTTAGACAAACTCAACCCGTCAAAAAAACAAAAAAAATATAATCTTGCTATATTCAGTATAATGAGTATTTTTTATACTATATGTAAAGCAACTTTAAAAAATGTCCATATTTTTTTAAATATGGCGATATCTTTAATAAAGCGAATTTCAAAAATTTATCGTTGTACATGTTTGCATTCAATGGTCATTGTTAAGAGAACTAAAACATTTGTTACAACATGTATTGCAATCACAATTCGGATTATCTTTATGACAATCCGTAATAGTGCCTTAGCTGAAATTCATCAATCAATGTTTAATACTTATCATCCAAAATTTAAACTAACTTGAAAAAAATTATTTTTATAAGAATTTTCCATAATAAAAGTCCAAAAAAATAGATAATGTTTATTTTTATGACACAATCAAATAATGCGCGTCTAAAATAAATTACACTGATTGATTTAAACAATCTCATGAGTTTTTATATATTCAGGATCCTTTGATATAATATGATATTGCTATAAATAATTATATGTACTTTAATTTATAAATATATAGTTATTAATTATTCTCACAATTTTATTTAAAATATTTAAGTTAAATTTTATTGGTTAAAATAAAATTACTTTATATTATCATTTAAAAACATTATTTGATTTAATTATTTAAAAGTTTATGAAAATAAAATTAATAAAATTATTTAAAATTTACAATAATAAAAAATTAAAAACTTGAATATTAAATCTAAATTTGAATAAATTAATTTCAGATTATAAGAATTAAGATGCTAATGATCCATCTGGTTAGGAGAGGCACAAACCCAAATCAACCCACAACATTTAAACATGCAAACACTACATAGAACATCAATATTCCAAATATTCCTCAAAGTTTTTATGAACTATTAGTATTTCCATGAAAATTAAATTAAGTTTTGTACTTAAAAAAATGGAAACCGTTTTAATGGTTTTATTTATTATAAATTGTATTGAATAATATATAAAAATTGATAAATTGCAATATTTTTTATTTTGAATATTAACCCTTTCAGATTGCATTAACGATTTATTAAAATAAGTTTTCATCCCAGAGAAAAAATAAAAACTGGAATGATTAATAGCGTTATAGTATCTAACTAACAGTGATACAAAATACAAAATTTCAGAATATTATCAATTGTATACCATGCGGGTCAAAATATTAATACCAAAACGATATTATAAAACAATATGAATTCAGACAAATCAGAAGCAAAAAATAAAAACAAAACTAAGCTGCAGAGGAACATGTTTACACTAGTAATATTTCGTGCTATCATCTTTGGTTTTCAGAACAGCTTGAATATGGCGAAGTATCGAGTGTTTGTCTATTATTTGGTCTTAATATTTTGACCGGCACTCTACATGTAATTAGGAAATTCATCACATCATAAATTTTATAATAAATTTTTTCTCGTAATAACTATTAATAAAATTCTGTAACTTGAAATGAAGAATACTTACTTGATTTATTTTCAGTGGACAACTGAAGCCCCATCCGTTTAAACCTTGGATTAAATTAGTTCTGAAAGACGTATGAACATAAAATATTATTAATAAAACTTGTTCAATTTCAAATTCGAATAACCTTGATCCACTGAGATCTCTTCCGTGATCGTCTGGAACGAAATCATCTCTATAATATAGTTCAGATTTCCACTTTTTCATAATTATACTTTCAACATTATGATTAAGGAATAATATTTTCTAATTAAATAATAATTAAAAATTCAATCGAATTTAATAATTCAAAGTTAAAAATCGATAGTTTTAATATTCATTTATTATATTAATTGGCTTAATTTAATACTAAATACGAATAAGAAAACAATCAGTTTAATAGTAAAATAGTAAAATTATGTTTCTAAACAGAAATTATTAAAATTATCTGACAAATAAATTAAAAATTTAAAAAGAAACAAATGTCATTTGCTAAAGTAATATTTGGTAATATTTGGTAATATTTTGATAAATTTTCCATTTTTTATCCAAACAAATATGGATGCAAATGAAAGTTTTTATGATCTTTTACTATAATACTTCACGGCTTAATAATGAAAAATAAATTAATTAAAATTGAAAAAAATATAATAAAATGCAAAGAAATTATATAGGGTTAATGAAATGAAAATAAACTTATAAAAATAATTAATAAATATATAATATAAATATAATTTATTTTACTAAGTTAGAAAATGGAACATCAAAATATAAAATGGCTTCTTATACTAAGATCAGATCTGAATTTTTGGAATTTTTAAAAACAAATTATAAAAGTAAATACAATATATTTTAAATTATTATTAATATGAAAGCCTGATTCTGAAGATGATTCTGTGTATAACGAAAATGTTTAAACGATTATCTACAAATGTTTAAAACTGTTTTTTGTAATTTTAACCGATCCCATTTTACTTTTGTAAAATATAGAAGAAGTAAAATACTTTAAATAACTCGTCATACATGACGGGTCGTTTACTAGTTTTTATTAGATTTAATTTAATTATTTCTAATGTTATTTGTTTTTTTATATATTTTTTTTAAATTTTAATTAATGGGATATTTTTTGAGTAAATATTTTATTTATCCGGATTTTATTAAATATTAATGGCAAAAGTTTTTATTTATTTTAATTAATTATTTTAAGAATTGAAACGGCTTTACTGTGCCCATTTTCAGTCGATAATGTAGCGGTCTCTAACATTTTTTGGTAATTCAAAAAAAACTTTTTTAATAACGTAAGCGAATAATTTTCATTGAATTTACATATCAAAACTTCATCTTTATCAACAAAAAATAATGTGATATAGTACAACTATTTATCTCTCACAAAAACAATTTGTCATTTTGAAAGAAATACTGAGTTCAGTTACAAATCACCGACTTCTAGGCCAACAAATATGACCGTCCATCAGCCAAGTCTAACAAATAAACAGAATCATTCATTACTACTGACTGACGAGATACATAAAAAAAGTTATTTTTTTCAATAACGCGTTTTGAACGTTCTAATTTGAAAATTCCTCTTAATTTAACTCTTGTTACTGTGATCATTGTTATTTATTTGTTTTCTCTTAGTTTGATTCGTTATATTATTTTATATTTTTTACCAATTTGTACTCTATTAATAATATTTAAAGTAATGGAGGCTCATTTTTTAATAATACGATAAGAATACATTAATAATACGGTCTTAATAATAATATTATATTAATAATATTATTATATTAATAATAATAATATAAATTCCATGGATATATATATATATATATATATATATATATATATACCTATACAGAAAGTAAGTTAATAAAAAGAATGGAAAAAATTCAGTCTAGCCTAAGTGATTTAATAGAAACATTTAACTTTAGAGGGCTCTCATCAATATGATTTATATAGTAAATGTTGCGGTCTGAATTTCACCAACTCATGTAACACATTACGAACACTTCAAGAAGTACATCATCGACAAATAGGGCCAAAGAAGGTTACAAAATGTCGAAAAGAAAAAAGAGAAGCCATAGTGTAAAATACATGTATTTGAATAAATATGACAGTGGCAACAAGATAGAGCGGCTCCTCTTCTCGTAGATGATTGATGGCAGCTCGCTACAGGATTCCAGAAGTTTGATGAAGTCATTATTCTAAGAAATTCCCAGATTAATTAAATACGAACCTGAAACATTAACAACATCGCTTACCGAGCTCCCCAAAAGATTTGCGAGACCAGCCGAACCTTCACAGGAAGCTCTTGTTGAGCCGCATCCCTGGTCGAGATCCATGATTTGATAAAACATCCCCAGACGAAGATATACCGTGTAAAATTGGAATAATTAATTAACAAATATAAGAAATTAATTAAGACGTACGTGAGTCAGCAAAAAATACACGAGAAATCACCGCGTGATTATTCACGATGATTAATCCATGATTAACGAACCGCATGATATCAGTGACCTGCAAGCACACAATCATCAATTCCTATATAAAATCAAAATTACCAAAAAATTTTTAGAGGCACACCGACACGTACACCCCAAAATCACCAGCAACTGGCCAACCACGATTGAGAAATGTTTGATTCTTCGTTGGCAGATTGCGATTGGAAATCATAGAGCGATAGCATGCCAGAACCGTGGTATAAAAGACGACCATTTTTAGACATCGTTTGAACATTACAGAACATTATAAACATTATAAGCACACTGTTTTCAGACACTGCTTAGACATTTTGAGAAGACTTTTGTTTAGATATTGTTGAGACGAAATTCTAGAGACAACGTCGAGAGATAACACCGATAGACGATACTAACAATTCCGAAACAATTTTGAAACGAGCACCATTTGACAAACAGCAGTTTTAATTTGAGATTCAACTCGAAATCATTTTTTAATATAAACCTGAGACGAGATCTAGTGAACGTGAAGGACACCGATACCGAGAAACAACCCAATTAATCCACACCGAATCGAGTTTCAAAGACAGACCTCCGGTTAAAAAATTAATTGTAAATTTTGTATATTTCATTAACACTTAATATAACTTATCATAATAATGATTGTCTTATTTAATTATAACTAACCTCTATTAGTATTTGTTTTGCTATTAGTCTAGAGGAGGTTTAGTAACGTTGCCGTCGTTCCCCGTCTTGCTTGCGATGAAATTCCGTCAGTCGGCACAGAGATATAATATTGAATTAATAAATGAAATCCCAAGAGAGTTGCAGATCGAAATAGCGAATCACTGGGAGTAGTTTCCAAAATTAGAAATACATGCGGATTGGAGACGGGTAGAGAATGTCATTGCCGCATGCCGACGATCATTGTAGCAGGCATGCAGACAGGGCTAGATTTTTAGAATCGATTAGTAGGTGAGAGAATCAATAAAGGAACGCTACTGTAAATAACTAGATTGGTATGAGTCGTAGAATGTGTGAGTAAATATAATCGATTTGTTAAATCTGTTGTTGACATTTATTAAATTTTAACTCATTCAGATACAAGACGATATAATGTAATGATATTAGAAACAAAACAAAGTAACCTGTTGTATATTTATTATTGATACAAGCGTAATTAACCAGCATGATATAAATGTAAGTAAAATAAATACGAGGAATGTAAGGATGATTAAAAAATAAGTAATAAGGTAAGTAAAAATAAATTGAAACAAAATGAAAGTAATAGTAAAGTTCAAAGTGTTTCTGATAAAATTGATGATAGTAGTATGAAAATGGGCATTCTGTCGACCACCCCCCCCTAGCCGTAGCCATGGCAACGGTATACGTTATCGCGGTTACCATGGCAACGGTCGCGATTACCATGGCAACGGTCGCGGTTACCATGGCAACGGTCGCGGTTACCATACCAACGGTCGCGATTACCTTAGTTACGGTCGCGGTTACCATGGCAACGGTCGCGATCACCTTAGTTACGGCCGCGATGTCCCACGGGGGTTACCGTTACCACGGCAACGGTCGCGATCACCTTAGTTACGGTTGCTGCCTAGGCTAAGGACCGTTGCTAAGGGCCAGTAACCTGATCTCGGTTGCTAGGTGCCCGTTACCATGGCAACCGTTGCTAAGGGCCTTTTTATTGCTCCTTTTTATTGCTAAGGAGTATATATTACTATGGGTTGCTAGGCAAAATCTCACGGTAACTATGAGTAATTGCACCGTAACTAAGTGAAAAAATTTTAGAAAATCGATTATATCTCAGCTCCCATAC
>MQRK01040508.1:0-11360 GCA_001938485.1 Girardia tigrina | reverse complement strand
CTTGAAACGACCTTATCTTGATCATTGTAAACAATAAATTTTCCAGATTATTTTGTGTTATTTAATTTATTTAGATAATGGAAAATAGAAATCAAATCGCTCTTATTTTCCATTACACACCCTAATGATTTATATGAATTATTCAAAATTGTGAATGAAACTTAAATTGAAATATTTTAGAATTTAAATATAAATTATAATTATGATTTTATAATTAAAACAGAAACTTTCAAAGAAGAAAATTCAGCTCTTCCGTCATATATGACGGGTCTTTTTCTAGTTTGAAAAATATATGGATAGAGTGAACATTTGAGTCATTATAAGATTAGTAGATCCGAAAATTAATTTTCATGTCTCACGTTCAACTTGACTGTTAAATGTCTTCAAAGAGAAACGTTATGGAACCTTATGATATTCTATATTGCATAATCATACATTTGATGTATAAGCCATGAAACTAATGTTAATTTAGCCTGATGATTGCACTGGATAATTCCCCAAAATGAATTACTGAAACGAAATGTGAAAAATGGTTTCCTAATTTTGATATTATCATTTTACCATCATTTCTCGAAATTTTTATACAAAAGAATGGCCAATTTAACACCTGACCTCATTGAAACATTCTCAAATAAAGTTATTTTACCAATAATTTTTACAACTCCATAGGCTAATTGTTTTAACAGGGATAACATTATTGAAATCAGTGTTATAATAAATTGATAAATATGGTGTATACATTAGTAAAATATGATTAATTGACGAAAAGTTCTCAATAAATAAACTTTACAATAGTTGTTCGTAAACATACTTTAACTTAACCTTCTAATGAGATGTGAATTTATTACCATAAAATACCGTAAATTACACGTGACAGATTTTTAAAGTGTTTTTATAAAACTTTTGACAAATAAGAATTTTTCTTGGTCGTTGTCTCGACATTAATCCGTATATCTTTGAAATAATGTCACGTCGATATTTTAGCCATATCGGGGTCACAAGTATTGATCAAGTACTTGATCATGGAATGACCATGCTATTATTTATATTTATTATTAATTAACAGAAATGTATTTATGTATTCATTGTAACATAAGACGAGATCAATAAAGATACTATAGATATCATTCCATAAAGTTTAAATACAATAAGATTCGAAATTGAAGAATAAATTCATATTCAAAGCGTAATTACATTTGTAAGTTCTCCAGAAAGATAGGAAATATAAAAATGAATTCGTAAAATGAGACAGACAACTCTACAGAGAATGTAGATCGAGAGCGGATTGTTGCTCAAATTGCCGCGAGTCAAAGCAGCTCTTGTCCTCCCCAAATGATATCCACATGACTTAATACAATAACTTTAGATAATATTCCGGGCGGTGATTGAGATTAAACAAAAATTATATTAATTTTATCAAATAAATATAGATGTCATGATAAAACTTTTTCTGTAAAATAAATATTTTTTATATTATTTTTAGTATAATATAAGAAAGAATTTTATACTGTAAAATGATCTTAGAATAATCAATAAAAGTATGTCACGGATTTTTCGTGCTAAATTGACCTTACTTCCTCGTCCCTTAGGTCACGAATCATTATATAATGCCAGACCACATCCTCCTTGAAATGTGACGTCATTTATTTACCCATTATTGAAAATCCTTTTTGTTTTTAATATCCATAAATATTGATGTGTTATTTTCTTAATAATTAGCATCTGAATTAATTGATAGATATCGGGAGAGTCTGTAATTGGTATAACACCACAAATTATGTATAGACATACGATTATTCATTACCCTGAAGAAATGTAATTACCTACTCTACAGTTAACCGCTTCACATGTAAATGTCTGCCCCTGTCAGCAAATAATATTCCATGTAGATTCCTATAGATAGTAGTAGTTCTTCTTGTCATGTCAAATACGATAAATTTCGGAATTTTAGAATCACTGTCTTGACTAAAAGTTACTTTTTGCTTTCAAAGGGATTTCTCCGAAGTTATGTAGAAAGAATGGATAAACAGATTTCCTACTTAATCTACCTGTTGTTATTTATGGATTTGGCAACCTTGAGAGAACTCATTATTTGTTCTAAACATCGAATTAAAAAGATATTTTTGCTGAAAAGTGAAGCATTTACTGTTTTTAAAACTGAGTTCTTCAGAACGAAACAATGTCCAGAGAAACGCCATTTAAGAGGATTTCTTGAAAACCATTACAACAATACCTGAAAATACCTTAGTGATAGAAGGATAAAATATGTTTTGTTGTTCAAATACTTAAATGCTAAAATACTTAAATACTTAAAAAGGATTTATTATTCAAAATCTGATAAAATAGAATTTTACCGAAAAAGTTGTTTATTGGCATTAAGTGTAGAGTGGTCATATATATCAAATGTTTGTGCAGTATCATGGCTTATGGTAGGCAATAGCGTCTTGTCTGTATGTGCCCACATTTTCGGTAAGCCGGCTACACATGGTTTAATAATCACTTCGAAATTCATGCGGCCATGGTACCAGAAGACTTATTGCTTTGTGGCCTTCAACGACAAAAAGTTTAAGCAACCTTGATATAAATCCATCGACATTAACCAGTACGGTTTGCGTTATCGATGTCAACCAACAGGACGGTACATTCAAGCGCGGCCCATTTTACACTCGATTCGAGTCAAGGATGGGTATTTCAGCTCATCGGCTTACCACGAAGATTACTGTAGATCAAAAATTGTTATAGCAATCTTGAGACTGGCGAAAATTTCAAATCTTTGACTCTTACAGTTTTGAGTCATAATTTCAATCAAAACATTTCTTTTAAAAATGATCTATATAAAATAAAAATAAATAATTGACAAGGATGAAGTTGTGGAAAAATAATACTTAGGCGACGTAAAATCTCTCCTCTAAAAAGAAAGCTCATACTGCTTATGTTGAAAGACGTTTTGATATGTTTTCTACTATTAACATAGAATTAACATGTATTAACATAGAATTTTGATTTAAAACTATTTATCGTAGTATTTGCAAAGTCAATATTGTTTAATTTTTTAAGTGAACTTTCCGGTGAAAAATATTTTTAAGTGAACGAAAATCCAAAGTTACCGAAGAAAAACTATCACTTATTTGGGTTATAAATATCAAATAAATCATTTAATGTTACATGAGTGAAATAAATACGTACAAATTGTTAAACAACATTCCAGATGCATTTATGAGTAATGATGTTTTACGAATAAGTTCTTCAATTTCCTCTACTAATATCAAGTTATATTGATTTATATTTTCATCAGTGCTTTTATGCATTTTTTGCGTCTAATTATATTATATATAATTAGATTACGAAATATAAATAGAAAAAGAATCATTGACAGTGACAAGAAGAAGATTCAGAAAAGAGTAAAGGTACATTTCGATAAAATATAAACGATATGTTGACTTAAAAATACATTTGGAAGTATCACACAAAACAATATTTTAATATAGGTAACAAATACATAACATCCTTTCTACATATCGACTAATGGCTTCTATTAAGTTAATAGCCTTATGAAAAATGTTGTAATACAATAAGAATTATAAAAAATATCAGGGATAATATTTGACTTATATTATTTGACTATCTGGTCCGAATTTTTCGGCCAATCATTAATTTTGGCCCTTAGGAAAGCCGTTTCTCGTTCTCTATGTGGAATGAGGATTGCTCGAGGTACATATTTTCCTCCAAAAGCTTCATTGTAGTTGTGAGGAATATTTTGAATGTTTGATGTTTTGTGTTTGAATGTGTATGTTGATTTGGAAATGTGTCTCTCCTACCCAGATGGATGATTAATATTTGAATTATTATTATCTGACAATATGGTATGTTTAAATTTATTTTTAATTTCAAATAATTTTAAAATTTTAAATAAGTTAATTAGTTTTTACAATTTTTAATAAATAAATCAAATTAATATTTTTAAATAATTAATAATCATTTTAATTATTATCCAATAAGTTTTGAGTAAATATTTTAATAAAATATTTATTTAACTATTTGCTAAAAAAATAATAAGAATTAATTCGATAATTAATTTAGTTTAGAATGTAATCGTAGGAAAGCTTTGACAAAGATTGTCTTAAGGACAATCAAAATTGTTGTTTAAATAAAAATATGAAAAGTCAAATTGGTGTTCTTAATAGTAGTAGAAATTGATTCTCTCAAACTGAAGGTCTAAATCTCCGTGATAGAACCCTGTTGAATCATTTTTGTGTTCGTCATATATTACTTTCTAAAACTTGACTTAGATTTGGCTACCGCAATGTCAAGCTTGAAGATGAACGATTTCATGAATATTTAGTTAACAAAATAACAATTGATTTTTATATTTTAAAAATTTTTGTACTGTTTCCGCTTTACAAGTTTTCATTCAAACAACATTTTAAACATTTTTTTAAAATTAATAATAAAAATTAAAAATAAATATTTTAAAAATAAAATTTATTTCTTTTATAAGTAACACACACAAAGGTCATTGCCAAAACGGATTTTTAACTTACACATTAATAAAGGAATACTGAAATGCTTATAATTTGAAACAGAATAACATTAATACTTTCAAGCTGATAACACCTGAATTTGTCTTGCATAAATGAAAATTTTTATTAATTATTGATAAAATGAAATCCGGATGAAAATTTTTATTGAAAACGAAACTCATCCATTTTAAAATATATTTAGAGACAATATATTTCGACGGATCAACCGTCATCTTCAGGTCACTAATTAATAATCAATTCACCTGGATATAAATACAAAAATAATGATTGTGCAATATTATATTGTTATATTATGCAATATATATTTTGCAATACAAATCATGCTAATCAAAAATTCTCAATAAGCTGGTTGAGACTGCCGATTGAACATTGATTTTAGGACAACGTGACCTAATTAACAATGCTTCACATGACACTCTTTCCCAATAACTGTCAAAATGCTTACACAGAATTTTGAAATTATCAATATTAACATCACAATTAATTAGTGACCTGAAGATTACGGTTGTTCCGTCGAAATATATTGTCTCTAAATATATTTTAAAATGGATGAGTTTCGTTTTTTGTTCATTATTTAACATTTGAAAAGATTTACCAAAAGGTAAATGTAAATGCCAATTTTTACTTGGCTTGGTAATTCTCTAATCAACAACTTCGGATTCGAGTAATTTCCTTTTACATTTTACAAATAACAACTTATTTTAACAAACTATAATTATATACTGATAAAAAACAGAAGTCAAATATAATATTGATGTAATAGAACTATACGCAAAAAAGAAAGTCGTTAAGAATATAGCAATACATTAAATCTAACGGAAAATTTCAGTGCTCGATGTCTAGGATCATCAGGACAAAATATTCAAAGGTCCTTAATGAATAGGATTTGTAGTTTTGAATAAGTTATCTAAATAGTCGCCAACAAGATTTTTTGAGGGGAAGCAAAAGAAAAAAATTTTAATTAAAAAATGATTAAAATCTTAAATTCCTTTTGTTCATTGATTTTTTATTAATCCATTTTTATGGTACTTAAACTTTTAAGAAGAAAAAGGTATCAGAATATTTCCTTTCTCCAAAATCATTTTAAGAATTCTGATCGTGGTTTTTCTCAGCCTATTTATCTAAAATATAGTCTGCAGAAGAATTGTAAGTCCATGCTTGTGTTAGATGTGCTTGAACTAACTAAAGTATTGAGCTCACATGTAGTGAGGACCGACTGGCGACCCGCGTCGCTGCAGAAAAAAAACAGCTAACAAGCAATCAGAAAAAGTCCCGTCTGGGCAACTGTAAAATTTTAATAATAATAAATATTTGTGATTTTTTTTATATTTTCGTATCTAATAATCATCCCATTTTGATTTCTAAATTTCTTATCAAAATAATATTTTCTTATTTTTAAAAATATAATATTTGTTCAAGGGTTACAAGTCCCTCTTTTTGCCTTCACCGTGGGTGCATTTGATTAGCTATTGAATAAAATGTCAAAAATGTGTAAACTAGAATGATTGTTTTGAAAAAATTATTTATTTAATTGAAATAAAGTTATAATTGTAATATTTGGTCAATGTTTAATTTAAAATATTTTTCTATTATTGATAAGTAAGTTTTTTAAAAAAAATAAAATTTATTAATCAATAATACTTGATTGAATTTCTAAATTTCGAATTTGAATAATTTTAATTTTGCTTAGCTTAGGATTTTTTTAATTTTCTTAATTTTGTTCACTAAAACTACCAGAACGGCGGTTAAGTTAATGGTCTTAAAGTAATGTAAGAATAGAAATACTAGCAAAATAAAGATTTCTTGGATTTGAAAAAAACACTACAAAACTAAACTATGACAGAAAATCCAATAATAGTTATTGTTGTAGAGCTTCTCACTTCGTTCTTTTTTGAAAAGAATTAATCTAGGTTTTCTTTAAAGTTTTTCCTTTATTTTTTGCGTAAAATAAAACTATGAAATTGCATGAAATCACAATTGATTTCAACTAAAGTAACAGTTGACATGTATACAAGTCATTATAAAAAAGTGATAGTTTATTTTGATATACATTACGAGTAACGGATAAATTTCGAATTTTAATACCCACTCTGAAAGGCAGTTTTGGGTGTCATTTTTGATCAGACATCCTAAACCTTTCACAAACGTTCAAAAAGCAATAAGTAATGATGATACAATGGTTGCAAGATGATCTTTGATGTTTGAATTTAAATATAAAAATTTTATTTTTAAAAAGAATTAATTTTATAATATTTTTTGCGAATTTAGGGATATAGATTTTTCAAAGGACTCTAAAACTTCTAAAATCCCCAAGGGGGATTATTCTATTTTTTTAAAAAGTTGGAAAAACAAGAGCATGGGGGATTATTAAAATTTTTTTAAATCAATCAAAAATTTTTAGAAAATCAAATTTTTTCATCAATTTCTGAATAGCTAGATTCCGAATAGTCCTCACCATCAAGAACTTGATGATTTATACTAGCACAATAATTTGTTCTAAATTTGACATCGAATTTTGCATCTTTCGCAATGAGCAAGCTCATTTCTTCACCTAAGAAACATAAATATAAAAACTTTTTATAATGAGTTTTTTTGAAAGTGTATCCCAAGCAACATTAATCCATTTTGAAATCAGCTCGCGTGGTGGAGGTTTTATTCTATCAGATTTGGTATGCTCACAAGCATCAGATTGAAACCATTGAGCAGTTTGGCCCCACAGGCAGTCTTTTAATGATTTAAGCCAAAAATCATCCACTGGTTGAAGAAGACTGATCAAACCGGCTGGGATTATACAAAAGAAAATCTTTCTTTTTTCGCAAATGCTCTTTTACTTCTTTGAGAGTATGGCATCGAGCACTATCAAATATAAGAATAAGTTCATTAGGTCGTACAGTTACCACGGGAACATGTAATACATCCACATTTTGAACAACTTCATGTTGACCCAGGATTTCAAAGCTTAAATTTGAACAACTCCATTTTTTGTAGAGATTGATTCATTTTTTCCTTTAAAATAACAGTCGGGAGAAGTTTTGTACCCACTGCAGATGCCGCACAAATAATAGTGATCCTTAATCTGGACATACCAGCTGATATATCAGGGACCTTTTTAGCACTATTTTTTTCGATTGTTTTAAAATGATCATCTTCGATAAAGTGTGCCGTTTCATCAAAATTATAAATATTTTTTTGGCAAAATCTTGTATTCGTTTATCAGGCGTTTGAGATGAATGATAGAACTGAATTCTCTTTTGATCACTTCATCATCATCTAAGCTACATACTATATTAGCTTTTCTGATTGTTAACTGGTTTCTCTTAAGAAATTTATCCAGCCAACCAATCGATGCCCTTAATATTGAATGATCCAATTCTAAAGCAATCACTTTAACACATTGGACAATCATTTTCTTGACACTTTTTTTTGAAGTCACTCATCTTGAATTTTATAAACTAACTAACTATTTAATTCAACACATACCATTTTCCTTCACGCCGTCCAAGTAATAGCGATCAGGATCTGCACTACAAATAGCCTTTTCAGGTCGCAAGCCATTCTATCAATGTTTTACGATCTATTTTGAATTTTTTGCTGTTTGGAGCTTGTTGCCTCTGGTCTTATAATCATTAATTGCTTCTAATTTATATTAGTTGCTATGCTAGTTAGATTTCATTGCGGATCATTAAAATGATTTTTAAATCATATTAGATAAAAAATTTTATTCAAAAAATTTTCAGAGTGGGAAATTATTAGAAGTGGGGAATTATTCTCGAGAAAATATTTGATCAGAAAAAAATAACTGTACTGGGGGATTATTAGAAGTTTTAGAATATATTTTTGATATATTTAATCTATACATCTAAGTAACATTAATATTCTTTTTTTGAAGCTGTTCATTTTAATTTCTAAAATTATTTATTCTTTTGATGCCATTTTATAAAAGCACATCTCTAAATCTTATTTTTTGTGAGTACCAATCTAAAAATTAATTAATCTCGCTTAATTATACATTTAACACTGAAAATATATTATAAAAGTGTTAAATTGTATTGCTGTGTTGCAAGAGATATTTTTGTGTACGATATCGTGAGCTAAAAACGTCTACAAAAGGTTTGACCAGTACAAAAGGTTTTTTTTGTTTTTTTTTTATTTATTTATTTTTCAAAAATACGCAGCAATGTACTTGATAACTAATATACAGTCTTCTATTTTCATAACACGGTAAATAAAATAAACAAATAAATAAAAAAATTAAAACACACATATATGGATATATGTGTATTATTAGGCAATTATTTCATAGGCATTTTTCAGAGATGAATTTGTGAAAATTTTACTTTAGTAAGAGTTCATTCTTAGGGGTGAAAATACGATCGGTTTGTGTATTTTGTGACTCATTTAATTGTACAGCGATTCGGGCACATATTTTCATTAATAAATATTCTCAATTTTAATATTTTTATTTACTATAATACCTCTTTTATCACTACAAAAACTTGAATGAGATATTATCTTCGTTATTAAAAACACATTAATTAAATTATCTCTGCAAATTTTAACAAAAACATTTTCTACCAAATCAGAAAACTTTCTTGTCAATATTATTTACCGATATTCCAATAGGAAAGTAATATATTGTTAAAAGATTTAATTATAAAAATAGTATAATCCTCTTCCAAATGAATAATTTGTATTTCCTTAATTCGATGAAACACCAAAACTCATCTATTTAAAAGACTACATACAAAATATTTAATAAAAATCTAAGTACATCGATATTCCGAATTATATTATTAAATTTAGTTCTTCAAAATCGTTAAAAAGTATTTTTCAAATTTGGCTCCAGAACGAAAGCATCGAATTGTTTAATTTCCTTTATTTTCATTTTATTTTTAAGTATAAATTAAATGCGGTGTTACTTAATGCGGCTTACTTGAATCATAAAGTTTTGAAAATAGCTAAAATCAATTTTTATTGAAAAAAAATCGAAGGCTTATTATAGCTGTTCTTAGTAAACTTATACTTTCTTTGAATAGAACGTATACTGTAGTAGAGAAGATAGCGGTAGTTTACAGATATAATTAATGATTATCATGACAATAATAAAATCCTAATTGAAAGTAAAAATCAACAAATAAAGTGAAAATAATCATTAAATGACGCAACCGTGAAACATAAACAAATCTGATCATGTAACCGTCAGATAATAAACCCGGAAACAACGAGAATTAAAGTCGAAAACAAGTGAAAGAGTGTCGATAGAGAGCAGTAGTAGTCAGTAAGTGATAATCAGAGCACAGTACAATCAATATCAATGTATTTTAATCATGAAAGATAACACTCAAAAACGACAGATTCATTTCATAATTGTATATTTAAATACGATCGGTTTTTTGTGTATTTTGTGACTCACCGTATGGCACACTGATTTCGTGCACGTGTTTTTATTCAAAAAATATATTCAATTTATTTTCTCTTGTTTTCGATAAAAGTTAAATAATAATAATCGATATTAATAAAACACATTATTTAATAAGTGATTATAAATTCTAATAACGATAACAATGAAGGGCAATTTTACCAGTGACATTGAGCACGACAATATTGTCCTGAGAGTCCATCCGACAATTCCACGTCCCTCGGTGATTGAGAGTGGCGCTCCTGATGATCAGATCGAATCTTGAGTCGGTTTTAGTAATTTCGAAAAATTTTGGATTATATGAATTTTCTAATTCCCCCACTACGTTATCATTGTGCTTCCAAAACAACAATTTTTGTTGATTCTTTAACCCATAACATGAGATATTCACTCGTTCTCCTTGTAACACATTATTCTTCGGTGAAATTGATATTCCACAGTCACAATAATCTGAAATATCGTCGTCAAAATCGTACATTGAATTTTGATGTATTAAGCACGAAAATTTTTAAACTGAATTAAAAGATATTCCACAAATTTACTCACTTTTAACTGTTAAAATCGTTAAAATAAGTCTGATAAAATAATTACTCATTCCATTAAATCTATTTTAAATGTATACAATAAATATTAATTACACTTTTTATTGATTAAAACAAAATTGAAAAATCGTATTTATATTTATTTTTCAGAGGAAATTCAATTTTGGTGAAAAAACCAAATTTATTTTCGTAAAAGTTTCTATTATTGAATTTTGTATTGTGATTTATTTTAACGTGATCTAGTAATACTAAACTACATTTAAATTGATCAATGATCGAATATTCAATGAATAAATTATGAATTTGTGAATAAATTTAAAATTTTTATATAATTAATAAGTAACATTTGATAAAAGGAAATTACTAAAATTAAGAAGATCTAATTAAATTATTATTAGTTAATATTTTTTGAGAGTTTTAATTATAATATAAAAATTAAAATGTATAATTTTTATATATGTAACGATTTTTAAAAATTAATAAAATAAACGAAACGGTTAAATATTTTAAAATGTTATTAAATATTTTTAAATGTTCCAAGAACCTCTAATTATTATTATTATAAAATTTGTAATATTCCATTTATAACTTTTCACAATAATAGTGAATGAAAACCAACTAGCATTCTAACTAGTGACCGAATGATTACTTAAAAGAACTACACAATCGCAATAAAATCTTAAATTGTTAACAAAATGTCTCTTATGGATCTTTTTTAAGACAATTGTTGGTTTATAATTATGAGGGGTTAATTTAAATATTTATCTCGCCTGAATAATTTATTATTTTTTTAATTTAAAGGGTAAAATATTTTTATGTTAATATGCTTATTCAATATTTTAAAATTAAAAATGATAT
>MQRK01040497.1:0-12636 GCA_001938485.1 Girardia tigrina | reverse complement strand
CTATCACTCCAACTGGGTTATGTTCCAATTTAGTTTATCAATATAAATGTAATGGGTGTGACGCCACATACATCGGACAGACTTGTCGTCATCTCTGTAAACGGATTCAGGAACATAATTGCAGGTAAAGTGATAGCAATATTGCTCAACATAAGAAGAACTGTTTGAATAGTAAAGTTGATGTAAGTAATTTTAAGATTTTGTGTTCACAATTTGATAATTACTGGGAAAGGGTGATGTGTGAAGCATTGTTGATCAAATCTTTTGATCCTAAAATCAATGTCCAAACACAATCTTGTTCAACTTTATTGAAAGTATTTTCATGACATAATGATTAAGTAAACATTGTTTTGATATATAAACGCGAGTGTATCATTGTTAATTCAGCCTGATGATGACGGTTGATCCGTCGAAATTAATCACAATAAATTTTGACGAAAATTTTTTGACTTTTAAAAATTCATTGTCGTCATTTTTTAAATATTAATTAATTTTAATTAGTAAAACATTATTTTAACTTATCTTAACCATAAATCTGATTTTCGATTAATAAATTTTCAAAAATCTAAAGTTCACCAAAAAACCCTAACACAACTCAAAGACCGATTAAATTCATTATTAAAACAAAACGACGCAAATTGTGTAAAATCGTTTTTTTTAATTTCGATTTTACAGATTTAAAAAAAATAATATTAATTTAAAATTTGATTGTATTTCTTTTCGAAACAATAATTAATTTTCTAAAAAAAAAATAATTAATCAACAGAAACACAAAAAAAAATCACAATCATATTTAAGACATTAATGCATACATTAAAAAAAAATTTTTTTTTTAATTTTCATTAAAATGTATTTTAATAAATTTATTAAAAAATACAAAAAAAACAAACAAACTTCCACAAAAAAAATAAAAAAAAATTTTTTCTAAAATAATTTTAATCAAAGGGAATTGAAAAGAAATCAAGACAACTATTAATGAAAATGGTTTCAGAACTGTTCAAAGATTGCAAAGTGTAATTGTATTGCCACTTACAAGAAATAACATTGAATGAAATAAGACTACATTAAAATTATTTCTGTTCACTTTAATTGTTCTAATTTTTCCGTTCTGAGTACTGAAGCAAGCTGAATTGCCAACATCAAGGCTAATTGTAGCATTTAGCAAGGTTTCTGTGAGTACTCTTTGTCGGTAGTTTCCTGGACTAAGTTATGTAAATTACAATCCCTCCGCACGTTTCAATGATTGTGCTTTTTGTCTGTAACGCACATAGACAAAATTTACACTAATTTATTTTAAATTAAGTGTGGAGTTGAGATTCATTTAGATAGAGTATCTATTTGTTGCTCTCTGACACGATTAGGGATAAGGATACAGAGGCTGGGTAGTGGCTGAAGTAGAGAGTACAGGAGGTGAGAGAATCAGATCCCACGACACACATGCTATTCTGTTATAGAGATTCCGTGAGCGCTAGGCCACTGAGTTGCTTCATTTAAAACTTGATTTGTTTCTTTTTTTTCAAGTCGGCTCCTTATTTCTTCTGAGATTACACTTTACCAGTTACCCTTCGTCCTCCCCCCAAGGATGCTATCGTTATTGAGTATTCTGTCAATTGTGCTAATTATGATGATGAGAAAGCAAGCAGTGATTTATCTCAAATCGTAATGGTTGACTGAGCGCTTCAAGATGAATCGGCTCTCTGGATTTCCGATTATTCAAAGCAGTTGAATCTAACACACGCAGCGACGAAGTGACAGTTAAAAGTAACAAGAAAGACAGCTAATTTTGTGTGTAACTAATTGCGATCGTCATCAAAAATCAAAGTTACAAAAATTACTTTTGCATTTTTATTAAAATTAGAAAAAAAAATAATTAATTCAATGAGTTCCATTTCCTTATTCAATATCAATTTGAATTGTTTGTTGTTTTTTTTTGAAAATTTGCCGAGAAAACTACTTAGAAGATGTACCTAATTTTCTTGTAATAATAATAATAATAATAAATAATATATTATAAAAATTTTATGTTTTTCTTATTACTTTTTCTTTTAAAAGATTTTTTATTTTCATTTTGGTTTTGTTGTTTTTTGTCCGAAAGAAAAAATCGATGTTGAAAAATATAATTAATTATATTTGCCGATTGACAATTCATTAAAACAAATAATTGTATCGGTATTTATTCTTTTAAGTCTTACAATTAAAGAGAGATATTTTGCTGTCTTTATTTTATCAAAAAAGGTAAAAGAAATAAGAGGTTGGTGTTTGGTAGGCAGTGCAGTGGAAGCTTAGTTTAGGTCAATACGGGGCCAGGAATGCCTTATATTGTGCTGAAATTGAGTTATTATATATTTATTCATTTTTATAATTTTATATCACATAATCAACAAAAACATCTTAAACCATGTGTGGTGCTCGAAGAAGCACTTGCAAAATTTGTTTTAATATTTACAACTGAACACAATTAATTTATGAACACAAATTTAAATTTTGTAATTAATATAATGTCGTCTGTTTAATAAATTGTTTTCCAATGAAATCTTTATTATCTTCTTATCAATTTCAATTCTCATTTAACGAATATTGTCTGGGTTTCCATCGATTTATTGACAAAAAACTGGAACTTTTTTCTCAAATTCGTTTTATGATATGTATTATCTGCGCACGGAAAGCATGATCGGATTGACCGGCTGAATTACACACCCCACCACCTCACGGCAGAGCTCTGCGAATGCATCAATGCAGTATCCGGGCCGCAGATTGATGAGTCGACGGGATCATGCACCACTTCGAGCGGATCCGGCGGTCATTGGGCCGGTAACGCGGTACGGGAAGCCGTGGCCGACCGATTGGGGGTTCCATATGCAGCAAGACGCCTGCTTGGGGCTACTCAGCCCGACCGGTTACCAGTGTCCACTGAACTAGCCGATTAAATCCTCCATCCGGCATCTTTCCGCACAATTAAGAGGCAGTGCTCACCGGCACTCGGTCCGGCAGCCGACACCTCGGGTGTTACATCGCGGCTGTCATTCCAGTTAATCGATAATCGTTTCTACCTGGGCTCCATATTGTTGTTCGGATCCCATCGGATCAATATGACTCTGAGATATTCCGGCGTCTGCTGCCGTTTCGACATCGTTCTCCTGATCTCCTTAACGCTTCCTTTATCTAAAAATTCAGAAGTAATAGCTCTAATGAGAGCTTTACCTCTTTCTCTCAATTATTTGGCAGTTCCATCTGCACAATACGACGTTCTACCCGCCATAATATCGCCTCGATGAAGATCACATTTTATCATTTGATTAGCAGGCTCAGAGCACGCAATGATAAACTCAGCAACGTTCAATTGCTCATAACAAGTTCCTTCGGCTGATATAATCGGAACAAATGTGGCTGGCGGGGAATGAGTGCGAGGATACTGGACCAAAGTAGTTCGAAACCAAGTCAAATCATCATTAAGACTTACATAGAATCACAGAGAAGTAGCAATGGTACTCACAATCTGAGAGCCAAGTACTGCTTCATTATCAACTATAAAAGCACGATCAGAATGTTGTGATACAGCGCGAGTCATAAAATTGGAATAGTATGGTCCAATAACGACAGGAGAAATCATTATTAAGAAATAATAATAAGAAATTACTATAATTAATTTCTTTATTGATTTTATTTTCAAATGTTACAAATTTTTCTGTGGAGTTTCGATTAATTAATATAAACAACACATAAATTTTAGACACATGGATTTATTCCTTTATATATATATATATATTTATTTATTTTTATTAGAATAAACCCCGTCTCGTCAATGGTAGAAAATCCTTTTCTTGCATTTAAGGTTTTTTGAGCTTTTTTTGAGGTTTATCCTTCATGAAACATATAGACAATCAATCATCATTCAAAGCCTCAAAAGAATGGTTTAATCAATTTGTGAAGTAACATAGAATTGTCAACAAATCAGTTGTAAGTAGTGGTCAAAAAGTAGCATGGACAAAATTGGTTTTATTTACTAAAAGTTAAAAAAATAGGGCTGCGAAGTCGGACTAAAATTGTATTCCTATATTTTTAAAATGTCTGACTCCGACTCTTTTTTAGGTCAATTTATAATATTTGTTATTATTTTCGTCGGAGACGCAGTCGGTATCGAGTTTCACGACTCCGACTCTGAATTCTCCAAAAATCCTTAAACTCTGACTCCGCAGCTCTGAAAAAAACAAAAGTAAAACCAATATCTGTTGATGGTACAAAACTGAAGCCAGTGATGGTTTTCAAAGAACTCAAGAAAATTATAAAGGAAGACGTTCCTTCAGGTATTCTTTTAATAATTGTCATGAAAGGTTCAATATACAAACGTGATGTCTGGTGATGTCTTCCAAATTATATTTCAAGCTTAAATTTGTTTTGGTGATATATGCTATCCCAGCTCACTATTATGACACCATATTTATTTATTGGAACAAACCATGAAACCTCCGCAAAAGTATTTGATAATAGGAATGAAGAAAAACAAAGATTATTTAAATTTTCTTAGCAATATTGCAATAGTGAATCCTTTTTTTGATTTTAAAATTATTTGAAAATATATTTTTTCATAATATTTCAGTCGTCTGTCCCTATCTCAATACTAACGGTTACCTATTTTAATTAATTATATCCGTTTGATTATCTTCATAAATCCAATTACAGAGAGGTAAAGACCTCATTTGGTCGTTATACGAATTACATTTGTATTGATAAACCGAATTTGAACCAAATTGTAGTTATTTTTGAACATCTTTTACTCTTTAGTAAAAGAAATGAAAGTTTAGAATAATGCAACCTCTGTTGACGAAAGTGACAGAACGAAGGTCAAATGTAGCCTGTTTGGTTTGACCCCTGAAATATGTCATCGTCAATGTTAGTTATATAAAATGTATTGTACAACCGAGCTAACGCAACTAGAAATGTTTGTGGAGCTCACCTGTACTAATAACGTAACAATAATGTTTAATGTATAATAAATTATCAATACAAATTAGTCAGAACTGATGAGAGATTATCGTCAAGATGTGATCACTGAGAGTTTATAGAGCTGAGATCAATATGCGAAGTAACTTACGTCAAATAAAATTGTATGTCGAACGATTGATCACATATCTTTGTTGAAAGGATTTGAATCGGAGATAAAGTACGTGGAGATTTCGGTATTTCATGAGAATGATTCTACGCAGTTACTGTAGATACTGTGACAGCACAATAGACGAGCGCACTGAGTTTTTAAGCGTGGAATATGAAGCAACCCCAGTAAAAATTCTTGGTTTGGCGTATACAAAAACACAAGGAGAATAATTAACGATAGATATTTGAGTTAATGGATATCGTTTTAATTCGTATTTGACTTTATTAATTTTAATCGATATTGCTTATTAATTAATCTAATAATCAGTCAATGTTTTGACAAATTATTAAAATATAATCGGGAATGAATAAGAATGCCAAATTTCAGCTCTATACAATAATGAAGTCTGAGACATGATGACTAAGAGATATGTACAAAACAGACAAACTGAGTTAAAGTGTTGTAAAAATATAATAAAGTATAATTAATATTTTTAACTTTGAACGATTTCTCAAATACTAAATTTTGTATAAATAGAAACTGAATTTACTATTATAAATACTAATGGAAGTGCGATGAGGGTACATGAATAAGTGTAATATATTAACATAATAATAATTCTTGTTTAAACATTCAAAGTGATTCGACCAATCATATAAAAGTATATTGATGATTGTATGAAACAATAATATAAATCATTTTGATAAAATTTAAAGTGAAATTCGTGGTTCCTTGTTGTTTTAAGATAAACTACCGTTAAAAGTCATTAGAATAATTTTATTTTTAGTTCAATATTTATTATTTTATAAATCACCTTTTCTGGGTTTTTAATACTTATACAAATATATAAAACTCATAAGAATTATCAAATGATTGATAAAACAAATAATTCTAATTAAGAAATTAGTAAATATAAATTTACCAAGCCCGGTTAATAAAATTAGTACTTAATCCGACAAGGGATGGACCAAGATTTTCACTGACCCCTGCACGAGTAAGAGGTATCCTTTTTAAGGTTTGAACTAGTAAGATCGCCATGATTGTTTAATTTCACGCAATAATAAAATGAAATCATTAAAACTTAAATGAACGATAATTGTTTATTTAGTTAAACAGCATTAAAACGAAAAGCGCAACACAATTATTAATGTTTATTTTTGTTTGAATCTTACAGAAAAATAGTAAAGACTGTTTATGTTAAACTATTGCAATTTATGGAACATTTAAATCCCTTTTCCGTCATCGATTCCCAAAACGGGAACACAATTTTTATTGCCCAAAGTGCGAGATTTACAAAGGACTGAATATTTTTTAATATTTTATACTTCTTTTATATTTTCCTTTACTTTCCTTTTTTCCAAAGAATAGTTGATTTATTTATTTAAAAAAAAATTTTAATTAAATATTTTATTCAAATGAAAACAGTTCGTTGTGATTTAAATGTTCTTAATACTATTAAAAGTTATAATGTTTTGAATATTCAAGTCATAACATTATTCATATTTCGTTATTATTTTAAAATGTGTACTCAGAAAGAACTCAGAAAAACTTCGTGTGTAAAATGTTTTTACATCAGTTTTCAGTGAATGATTTTCTTATTTTATAATTATGCTAATTTAATGAAACTTTTAAATGTTTAATTTCTACATGGTAATGTGTATTTATATACGTCATTTATTTGTGTTGGTGATTTTATGCAGGTTTTGTCTAAATGGCGGCTAAGGCGAAAATTGTTGATTTCTTCAACAAACAACGGTACGTAATGAAACGAAAGTAAGTGAGATCCATCGAGGGTCACTAGTGATTAGTAATAATGTTAGTTTAAGGTAGTTTACTGAAGTCATTTCAAGGCGATTGATGTAATCAAATATGCAATCTTATTGAAAGATATCCTCATTTGTCTATTATTGGGATCTTAGAGGAAACTTAAATCTCAAGTTGCAATTAATTCTCGGGTATAACATAATGTGGAAGTTTTGAAACCCGAGAAACTGTGAGCTTGGAACGTTACATGGAATTCCTGTAATATTTATTGGGTAATTCGAATTATTGAGCAATTCATGGATGGTAATGCTAGGCCACAAAAATCCAGAATGACTTAGACATTTTCTTATGGAGCACAAAGTCCATTGTGTCCTTCAACTTTGATACTCTCCTGATATCAATCTACAAGACCGATTTGCTTTCCAGATACCACCATTATTTTTTTCGTAAAATAAAAATGATATTCTTTTTGGATATTTTATGATAATAAGAATCCTTTTTATAGACATTAACAAAACTCTTACAACAAGTTTTTTGTAATCTGATTCTTTCTGAAAGTTCTTATCAAACTAGAAACCTTTACTAAGTAAAGGAGACCTACTTTTTAGGGGTTTAAATTATCAAAATTAAAAAACTTTAATTTCCTATGCAGAGAAAATTTTTCTTATAATGTTTTAAAAAATCAGTGAAGGTCCGACCTTTATGACTCCGAAATGTGCATTATATTTTCCGCCCTAATTTAAGTCTTTTGCTAAAAGATAATTATTAATAGATAAATAACAAGCCGATGGCTATTAAGTTGGGATGCCGAAAAATATATCAAATAAAAATGAATCTGCCAAATGGTCGACGTAACTTGAATAAATTCGGTCTTTGATGTTAAAATGTAAATGAATAATAATTAACGGAATAATGGAAATTTTCTTACTTTCTTCCACACTTTCGGTCTTCCTTCATCACTATATATTTTGTTGCAAAACGTATTATAATTTCGATAAAAATATTAATTATATAAGTTTCAATCTTTTTAAATATTTTTTTTCCATTTTATATTTTTAAAATCATTTTAGTACAAAAAGAAATGTAAGTTTTACAAGTATAAAATTTAATCACATTTTTTAATTTAAATATAATAATTAAAAATAAAATAATATTTTTTCCCAATTTTTTTCGATTTTTTTTATCATTTTATTATATTGAAAATAAAACAAAATATCAAATTGACAAATATGAAACTTTATCATATTTCTCATTTAATATAATAATTAGATAAAAAGTAAAATATTAATTTTAATTTACAAAAAAAATTCTAAAAACAAAAACAAATCACAAAAAATAAAGTAAAAAAAAAATAAAAACGCAAAATATAAATAAATAATATATTTCGACAAAAAATCTTATCAAATCGAATAATCAATCAGAATTATAGTGTAATAAAATAAATAATTTATTGCCCCGGTGAGCATAGGGAGCCAGTTGGTGTAAACCACTCAAAAATAGTTGCTGTGATAAATCTGACCAGTATATCTAAAATTTCTGATAAAATTACCTCGGTTACTGACATAAACTCCCTTCCATACGAAGAATCTCCCAACGAAACAAACGGTGTCAACTCCATTTTATCAATGATCAAACTTAATAAACTGATTATATCTAAGTACCAACGAGCGTACGCATGGCTTCCCTTCTCCGCGCTCCTCCAGTAATGGGCATATTGATGGTTAAGGTGATAAAACACAACTGTTATGTGACACTGGATTTAGTGATACATCAAACAAATGTTTTTGAAAGAAAAAAGAAACTAACAGTTAATAATTGTTAAATTATCTTCAAACTTGTAATTGACAAGAAAAACAGAATTATTCCCTGTCTAGACCCACATAGACAATGCTAATTCTTCAATCAAACCCTAACATTTTGTCATTTTAACTTCCTATTATAATCAAAATAGTTGTCAAAGCTTTCTTTTAAGAATAGATTTTTTTTTATTTAATATTTAAGACTCAAAATATCTTTTTTAAAACTACTTAAAGAGTATGAAAACAACATGAAGGAATGGAGAAAATTGCAATGAACTGGGTTGTTATTATATTATTTTTTTGCAAAATAAATATATAAATTAAATTTACACTGTTTCACTGATAAGTCAATTTAAATTGAGACAAAAAATCGAAAAGAAATATGTTTAATTAAAATAGGAAAATAAATAAATAATTTGAAACAAAATAAAATAAAATTGGTAATTAATCTTGAATTTATTTTTTGTAAATAAAGATAAGTAAACTTTTTATACCCATTGATCCCTTTGAGATAAATTATTTATTATTATTTTTATAAAAAATATAATGAAAAAATAAGCACATTCAAAGTTAGAAAAATTAATTAGAACAGGTTAGAAAAAAAATTAAACTATAATTTTTTAAAACCCTTTGGGGGTCTCCATAGACCAATTTTCAAACTATTAAAAATCTAAAAGAAGAATTAAATTGAAATATTTTAAATTAAAATAATAAAATAAATCAAATATCTTAAAGAAAAAATATAAATAAAATTAATGATTAATCTTGAATTTATTTCTTAAATCCACAGATTAGTTAACTTCTTTTACCCGAATTTTTAAGGAACCCTTATGAAAATATCGGAAAAATACGAATATTTTAATATGCATAAAATAGTTAAACCAAACCAATAAATTTATTATTATTAAAATATATAATCAAAAAAATAGTTAGAAAAAGTTAGAAAAATATTAAACTATAATTTTTAAAAACCCCTGAGGGTCTCCATAGACCAGGGGTGCTCAAACGGTCGATTGCGACCAGTTTTTAAGTCGATGGTATATGTATTTATAAAAGTATTCTGGATATTTTTTACTATTATTTCTTCAGAATTAAAATAGCACTAGTTGTATCTTTACGATTAATAATTCTGTATAATCTTTTCTAAACTTTGTATTTTATTTTATCCAATGACTATATTCTAATCCAGGAGTGTTCAAAAAGTTGATAATTCAGGGGCAGAACTATACTATCGCCAGTCCATGCAAGGCGAGACGGGTCTACAGCAGCCTAATATTTTTATAGTCGATCGCCAGTGGTTTAAGTATGATCACCCCTGCCATAGACCAATTTTCTGACTTATAAAAAATCTAAAAGAAAAAATTAAATTGAAACAAAAACCGATTTGAAATATTTTCAATTAAAATAATAAAATAAATAAAATATCTAAAACAAAAATATAAATTATTATTCTTAAATTTATTTCTTGTAATCATGGATTAGCAAAATTTGTTACCAAAATTTTAAAAGAACCCAATATGAAAATATGTGTAAAATACGAATATTTAAATATACATAAAATAATTAAACCAAACCAATAATTTTATTATTATTTATATAAAAATATAATCCAAATAAAATTGCATTAAAAGTTAGAAAAATTCATCAAACCCTTGTACCGCCAATCCCGAGCGGCCTCGGTTCCTATTTTTTCTCACACTTATAGACCGCTAATATCGACTATTTTCGACAGACTATAAAATATATACTTATTGGTAAAATATTAGTGTGTTTTTAAAGGCCACCTGAGGACTTTTGGGACAGCCTAAGTATTTTTAGTTAAACAAAATCCAATAACTATTCAGCGTCAGGCCTTAACAATGGTGATATGTATATGACGGTATACGAGTTAAGCGACCAACAACAATTTTAAGTATCAATTTGATATTATCATTATTATATTTGTTTTCTTCAAGAAATATTTTGTTTTTCCCATGTAGGTAAATGAATAAAGTTAAGACCAAAATTTTTCGTCCCCTGCCTCGGTCATTTTAGTTCACCAAATATTATTATATTTAAATAATTTTAATTTAACAAAAATCGAAGGGATTAAAAAATTATACATTTTTTTAATATAATATTTTCAAGATGAAATAGAAGAAGAAAAAAAGATTATATTTTTATAATTATAATGTATAGAAATTCAATAAACAATATGTGCTTGTATTTGTGAGCTAAAAAAAGCTGTAAGCATGTTTGTTTATAAAACTGTTGCGTTACCCCCATTAAATTATATGTTTACAAATATTGTCACTTTTATGGTGAAAATGTCGTTTATTGACTAAGAAGGTTATCGTTTGATTCATTTGGGGGGAGAATCAGGACTGTTGGATTTCATCAGTCAACAGCTTCGAGTGTCTTGAAAATGGGTTTAATATTTTATTTTATAAATTTAATTTTTCATTGATGATTTGTTTAGAGAAAAAATCTTAATTTTGATTTGTAATACTGGTGTAAAATCATGGTAAAATCTACTCTATAGGCAATAAAATAGTGACAACGGGATCTGGATGCACATACGGATAACAATCATTATAAATTGAATCCAGGCGCCCCCAATCTGACGCCAATAAGCTTGAAATTCTGCAGATGGTTGAATGTGCATCAAAAATGATGGTTGTTCGTCGTCAAGAATCGTAGCTGTTACGTCTGTTAATTTTACAGTTAATTAGTGACATTTCGACGTGGTTATTATGATCTTCTGTCGAAGACATTTTCACAACTATATTTTCATTCTTTTTTTTTGAAACAAAAAATATAAAATTAATTGAATAATCAAAATAAAAGAATAATATGTTTATTATTATTATTTTGTTTTTGAGGTGTCAAAAAGAAGAACAAACAAATCGAAAAGAAAACAAAAATTAAAATCGGATTTTTTTTATTATTATTTTGTTATGTATTTATTAATAGGAATATATTATTTATTTATATTTTGATTATGTTTTTTTTTGTTTTTAATAACGCTTTTTTCTTCACATTTTACGATCGAATTTTTAATCACTTTCTGATGTCGTAGCTTGCTGACACAAATACAATTTTCAATATTCATTTTAACGCTACTCAATGATTTTTGTAAAATTTTAATCGATTTTTTTTGAATTTTTGAATATTTAGAGGATAATCTAGAATTTAGCACCCCTTCAGAACCGGATTCACGCTGTCATCGTCGTTCCATTCTCTTTATTCGTCGGGACCGGCACCAAAGAAAATGTCTTGCTCTCTTCATAAATATAAATTCCAATGAACTATTCGAACTCGTTATTCACCTTGCTCGACATACATTATTATAATTACGTGGTGCGAACCCTAAGTCCTTAGACTAGTTGATAAATAAGATTATGACGTATATGCGGTTGATACTATAAATAGATGAGCTATCATTGGTTACAGATATGGCTCACCATACCCAACCTGTGTGTGTGAGTAGTGCGTACAGCCATTATTTCACTTTTCACTGTAGACATGGACAGTAACGTCGAATATCGCAGTGTGATAAAATTTCTGCTCCTGCGCAATACTAAAAGCTGCGATATTTTGCAGCAGTTGCATGAAGCTTACGGTAACCAGTGCCCATCACGTGCAACAGTCTATAATTGGATCAGAGACTTTAAATATGGTCGGCAATCCGTTTTTGATGCTGAGAGATCAGGATGCCCGTGTGAAATTTTACCCGGGAAAAGTGATTTGTGCATGAAGATCGTGTCGGAAGAGAGACGAATAAGCATCCGTGAACTTGCACAGCGTCTATCCATCAGCTACCATTCTACATATGATATTCTGCAATCATTTGGAGTTTGAAACTGTGTTCATGTTTCGTTTGCCGATTCCTGTCCAGTGAAATGTGCGACAAACGTTTGCAGTGTTGCACTGCCAATTTAGAGTTGTTTCGCACTCATGGTGATCGCTTCATCAACAACATCGTTACACAAGATGAAACCC
>MQRK01040469.1:0-21475 GCA_001938485.1 Girardia tigrina | reverse complement strand
ATCGTGAACATCTAAAATATCAATTTTCCACCTGGGTGGGAGAAACACATTTCCAAATACTAAACTCAACATACAAAATTCAACAAACCAATTTCAACATACCAAATTTAAAATATTCCTCACAATAAGTGAATAGAAATACAAAAAGAATTACAAGAAAACAATATTTCATGACTAAAAATTTTTAATATATTTTTAAATGGATAAGTGTTTTTTTAAAAGAAAATTATCATCCGCATTTCGTTTTATAAATAATAAAAAGATATAAAAAAAATAAAAGGTAGAAAGGCTATTCTTTCTATTCCTGATCTAGATCCTGATATATCAATATTTCTTGAAATGCAAACATCCCAAAGTATTATTAATAAAAAAAACATAAATACTTTGATAAAGTAATCATAAAAAATAATCATAAAAACGGTGTAGCCATAATGTTAATTTTAACTGTTCCGGATTGAGTTTAAAAATAAGAAAAAAGTCGTGATTTTAAACATATAAATGCGTTAGTTGTATATAGGAATAAGCGTATTTTTGGTGTGTAACATATAAATTACTTTTTTATTAAAATTTTAAAATTAAAATTTAGAAAAAAATATTATTTTTTATTTATATGAGGTTTTTGAGTGAATGGAGTTGAGAGAGATTATTGTTTTTTTGAAAAAGAATTGTTTCCTTGAAATTTCCTGTACTAAGTTTGTTAAAATAAATTGTGGCTTAACAACGAGTGTTTTTGTTTGGATTTGAGTGAAATTTGAATTCGTCTGCTATTTTCGACGAAAGTTACCCTGACGCAGCCCCGTACCTTGACAACTTTTGTGGGGGGGCCCAAACTCTTATTAAGGGGGCCAGTAATTCTCGTGTAATAAATGAATACTTTTTGAAAACACACAGTCTGAATGTTTAAATTTCAAATGATCAAGGAAAACAAAATAGACCTTTTATCTGGACATTATTTTGCGGCATTATTGCCTACATAAAATGATTTTCGCACATTTTTCCGAAATAAAGACAAAAATCAATTACAGTAGCTGCATATTTTATTATGTTTGCACGATGGACAATTGAACATAGAGAGTAAACACAGTCAGACAGATTTGCTATAACATAGGATGAGTGTAGTAGTATACAATAGAAATAATACAGCAATTACATACGGAAGTAAGAAACTGCATGTATGAGATATTAATGTGACTCAAAATAACTGCAGTCGACGATTTTTCATTTCATTAAATCGTCGAAGAAAGTCCTGAGATTTGATATTATTAGTAATGTCACTTGCAAACAAGAGCAATACAAGGTTTGTTTTACGAGAATGGGACATAGATGTACGAAAGGGAGTTAGAACACGAGATAAAGTACTAAAACTCGCCTCACATGTGGAAGTTGAAGCACCGAGTGTGACTGCCGAAGTTGCAAGACGATACAAAGATGGAAATGCCTCTCGGAAAGAGTACAGTTCTTGCACTAACTTATGAACGTTTGTCACAGTACTAGTCCTCTTCAATAGGAATATTTTTGCAGTTTCAAACTCATGTTTGGTTTTGCTTAGGTCCACGCCACACAAATTCGCTAATGTCTTTAGCTCTTCAATATTTAAAAATTTTTGGTGATTAGTCTTTAAACATGCAAGAGACTTGTAAAGGTTTCTGTTACTGACACTGAAGTGATTTGTTAATTCCAGGAGAGTTCTGTCAACGCTTCGTAATACTTCTGGCGATATGCGCATCTGATAGACAAGTCCTAGTGTTCTGGCAGTCCCACATGTAGTGTATCACTCATTTTTTTGGCAGGTGGAGCTTGTATGATTTTTTACTTATTTGCTTTCGTTAGTGTGTAGAGCTCTGTTTTTTTTATTTTTTGTACATGACATTTTTTTTACTTTATTTGTTTTGACTAGTATGCGTTATTTTTTTTTATTAGAGTTGGACTTTTTTTGTTTGCTTTTTGTCTTTTTTTTATTTTCACGGTCACCGATGATATTTTCATAGGCGATAAACGATAAATGTTATTGCCTATGACAATAATTTGAACTTAAAAAAAACGATCAATAATAAAATAGATTTAAAGAAAAGAAATATAACTTGTTGGCAATCAAATTTCAAATTACGAATACAATTGGAATTAAAATTGCGGTGGTCAAAATACTGTGGTCAACCTTCGCAATTATTTGAGTTCATTCAAGTAACTATGGACCAACAGAAATTAATTTTTGCTCGAGACCAAATTTTTGTCGACGAACCAATCGTTTCGGTCGACCCACTTTGGCTTTCGAGAACATTCAAGCACCCGACGAATCAATCTTTCGGTCGATCCTCATTNGGCACCTGAGTACGTTCAAATCGTCAAGTTTAACTCTTCGAGTTCACTGACAGTGACTGTCCGATCATCGCCATTCTTATCAGTGACACGATCGTTCGACTTATCTAGATAACATTATTGCCCATCACTACTGGTCAGCCGTCTAACGATTCAAATTCCAAGTGGACGAGTATTATTAATTTAACTTATATATATCTCTGTGATACCTATTCTTTCACCCAATCGACTATCCTAAACTGTGATTTAATAGTCTCTGCACTATACCTTTTTGTCCGGTTGATTAATAGTATTGTTCAATTATAATATTTGTTCGAATAATTGTATTTCTTTTTATTTCTCCTATTTTTATATACGAGGTTACGTAGACGGGTTATTGGCAATCTTTGACCCACTAGCTCGTTTCCGTAACACCACAGATCCCAACACAATGAAATTCTCCAATTGTGAGTTCATCTTAGTTCGTCTTCTTTACAGTCTCGGTTCTATATCAATATGACCTTCAAATTTCTCAAAAAGAACTTGGAATTCCTCTTTATTACAGAGGCTGCGAATGTACTCTATGACGACATCCAAAATATCACATGCAGATGTAAGATCCATCGCTCGACCTTGCAATCTATTGTTGGCTGGTTTGAGGATGATCAGCAACGAGAGAACGATGTGTGCAATGAATTTAAGCTCCACTTCATTGACTTGATGCAAGAGTCCAGTAGCTTCCAATTGAATATCAATGGAAAGTGAGAATCTCTATTAGAGCAGAGCTCAAGCAAGTTCAACTGTCTCATATATTGTTGTTATTGCTTGTGTTGTCTGAAAGTGTCTTGTCCAACGATGTTCCATGAGCCGCTTCAATTTATCGCCTTGATATATGGCCGCAACATTAGACTTTGGAAAAATGTATTTAAGTTTCTGCATATGTCGGAGAAGTCCTGTAGTTTTTTGCACTCAAAAATTGAACATACAACAACCAAATCAATTTTGTGGTTGAAGCAATGGACATTTATTTAATGGAAATTTATTTTTGTAGACGCTTCTGAAGCAAGGCTTGCATCCCACCATGCTGTCCAGACATAACACCGGCTCCATCATAACATTGGGAAGTTATATTTTTAGAATCCAACTGAGCCTCTTTTAAAGTTGTCAAATTACATCTGCGAAGGCCTCGCCATTGAGAGAAATTGTTCGAGAAATGCAGATTAAGTGCTCCTGAGGTTATCCTGCTGAGACAAATCTTATCACAATCGACACATTCTCAGTCTCTGTTCGATCTTTGGTACCATACACCTTCAGTGTATTCGACATACGCAGAATTGTACTTATTTACAATTGACTCTTGTACCATTGATGCCATTAACGCGATAATTTCATTTTGAATTCTAGGTTTTTTGTATGTGGCAATTGTTGGAATTGTATTAATGATTCGAGCCAGATCAGGATTTTTTAACAGTGTATTCGAAGAGACTTAAAGAGAGACCACTTGGAAATTTTTTATCCTCATCAATATCATTTCAACTGAAACTGTCACCACGAAAGGCTAATTCATTTGTCACAAGAAACTTCACAATGTCAACAATGGCGTCGACATAATAGTGGTTGTTCTTGAGTTGTGTTTCATTATTCAAAGTGCAAACTTCCTCTCCTCTTTCACATCGCAGCTGCCTCTCCTTCCATCGTTCCATGGTATGGATATGGTCAGCAGAAGATTCATGCTTTTGAAAATCTGTTTCCTTTTCTAAAGCCAATTTCCAATTTCGGAATCCACCTGTTCTGAAAACGCTTTCTCCAGCAGAGCCGGACAATGAAAATGTTTGACAGCAAAAGCAGAAGACTGCATCTTTCTCAATAGAGTACTCCAAATATGGTCTTCCGTTATATCACGCAGAAGAAAATGAGCGTTCTTTTTAACCAAATGGAGTCTTTGGGAAATTTACAGCAGTTGGTTGGCGCAGCATGTCGACCCCCAAATCAGATTTAGTAGAGTCCATTGGCTTAGCAGGTACACAAGCAAATGAAGACATCACTACATTGTCAGGGATGTATAAAGTAGCAGGAATATATGAAATAGTAGCGCAGATTGATTGTATAGTAGCAGGGATAGTATCACTAGGTGAATTGACTGAAGTCACAGAATTCTTCAGAATGATTTGAAAGAAATTCATGATGCTCTTGTGTGTCGACATGTTGTATTACAATCAAAATAATGTCACAAGGTAGGATCAATTACAATGACAATATGTAGCAAGAGTAAGCTCAGAATAATGACAGATATACACAGAAAATGTGTGCTTCTGTGTGATTTTTTGTTTGGATGTTAATGATTCCATGATACCACGTCAATCCATTTGCTTGTTTGTATACATATTGTCCCTTAAGCGCCTTCTAAGAATATTTAAATCCTGATTTGTAATTTCAAAACTGGACGACAAATTCCAAACTCTGTGAACAAGCCCTTTTATCATACCCTCTCTATATTTTTCCTCACAAAAACTCTGTGGTGTTGTGGAAAGACCTGTATCTGTTACCTTTCTGAATAATTCAGTTTTATAGCCTCCATTCATCCTAGTGACAAGAATGTCCAGAAAGGGAAGTTTATTATCTACTTCCAATTCTGTGGTAAATTTAATATTAGGATGAAGACCATTCATGAATGTTAGGAATGGTTCTATGAGGGATTGATTTCTGAAAACCAAAAAGACATCATCCACATATCTCTTGTACAACACAGGTTTTTACCAGGGTATGCATTCATTTTATCCTCAAGCGACTTCATAAATATTGGTTACTCATAAATATTACTTATTAATAATAATAATTATTCTTAGGTATAAATGAATAATATTAATAATTTTAACTAAATGTTTTTAGTACCAAATGATTTGATATCATGAACAAATTAATAACGTTTTGATTAAAAAAAATCTTAAATTTGACAGACCATTTTTACAGCATTCCTATGATTTTACTGTTCAGTTTGAATGAAATAAAACATGAAATTTTAATAATATAAAATGGTGAATTATTTTGAAATTATCAAATAGAAATGCTTTTTTTCATTTTTTAATAAAATAAACCTGAAATAACATTGTTTCAAAACATTAATTTCAATTTTCTTTTCATTTTTTATAATCAAGATTTATTACAATAAACATTTTATATATCTATCATTACATACTGAAAGTAACACCATTTTATCCAAGTTTTTCGAAAATATATTCCTAAATTCCTTTTTATTTCGTTATTAAAAAACATAAGATTGATATATTATTTATTGATTGAAGTTTATAAGACGTATTCTGTCCTTTAGCTGAAAAGAGAGTCATTCTTCAAGCAATCACAAAAGGTTCAGCAATTGATATACAAAATTGTGTAAAAACAATTAAAGAAATGTAAAACTCTGTGAGGGAAGATTGAAATGAAACAGACAGTCTGATGATAAATAGAGCATTCAATATATATTGACAAAAACTTAACCATAAACACAAATGTATTATGATCTAAGAGAACGTTGTAGACTTTAGTTATGATGATAACTTTGTTGCATTGATTGTTTAAGCCATCGGAGTGAGTTCTTCAATTTAAGTCAATTTTGGTTAAATATTTTGCATATTTCGGCCATAAAATTTGCGGCCCCGCTAAAACAATAGTTAAAGTTCGATACGGAACTCCCTTTATGATCAATTCTATTCTTTTAATATAATATTAGTTCAAATAATTTTATTGGTTACTGTCTAACTCTTCTGAGCTGATTTCGAAAGGATATTCACAGAATTTACACCATTATCTGGTAGATTTCTTATCTTTACTAAATACATTTATGCAACTTTGTAGTAAAGCGGATTATTGTTTTATAATATTTTTAAAATCACATAGGGTTTATCAAAAACAATTTTGAAATTAAATTTTAATGTTTTACAAAAATCATAACTTTGCAAAGAGCTGTTTATATATTTAACAAAATGCTTCAATGTCTTTGAACGTCACTATTCTGCATTTGTTGTTGAATTATACAAACAGTTTGTAAAAGATATAAAAGATATAAAGGATATAAGAAAGAAGATTCAGGTTTTTTTATCTGACAATTGATGACATATGGTTTTAGCTGTTAATCAAACCGATTTAGCTGATATTTCGTTTTTGGCTCATTGCCTCCAGTTGAGCTTATTGCATGGATTGCAAGATGCGGAAACCGAAGTATTGATAGTCAAATGTCGAAAAATCATAGAACATTTTAAATATAGCCCGTCAACACAACTGAATTGCAAAAATGCAGTAATTCACCATTACTTAAGTTAAAGTAAGATGTTCCAACAAGATGGAATAGTGTTTCTTAGATACTACAGAGTATGTTGCGAGCTAGGGAAGCATTAAATCTCTACATATGAACTGCATGAAAGCTAAAGTTGTTCGATTTTGATTGGGAAAAGATTTCTTAAAAGTAATGTTTTAAATTTAATCCTTCAGGCTACGGTCCTGCTTGGTAAAGATAAATATGTGGTATGCAGCTTTGTATTGTCACTGTTTTCGTCTTCAACAAAAACATTATCTAAATGATGATGATCCGGGTTATACATCTAGATTCAAGGAAGTATATGTTAATGACTTCAACAAACGCGTTGCTAATTTGAAAACATTGCAGTTTTACTTGATGCACAATATAAAAACTTGAAATTTTTACTAGACGATTCAAAAGAACAAACATAGTCGCTTATTGAAATGCAACTAGCAAGTAATGATTAATTGAAAAAAATGTACAAGATACTAACCTTGTCAATAATACTATATGCAAATCAAATGAAAAGCGTTTTAAGTTCATAGAGGATGACTCCGACTCAGAAGAGGGTGTTGAAAGCGCTTTTGATAAAGTAAAACGATATAAAATGTAGAAAAAGTTGTTGAATCAGTTTATTCACTACAATGGTGGAAACGTAATGAATATCGATACCTGGAATTAGCATGCTTTACCAAGACTGTACTTTGCATACCGACTAACTAAGTACCCAGTGAACGATTATTTAGTTCTGCTGGTTACATTTTTAACAAAACACTTTCATTTCTTAACCAAATACTGTTAAGATGCCTGAAAATATTTGAAAATATTTGAAAGAGAAAATGCCTATTACATTTCTTGATTTTAAGTATATTTTAATTGAAATACATGTATAATAAATTTGTCTACAAACGATACTGCAAAAGGTTTGATTTAAAAGAATTTAACTACTATTAATCGTTTATTTATTAAAAATTAACTATATAAAAATATTTAATCATTACATGCCCTAGTTTAAAACATTAAATGTTAAAAGTAAAAAAATATATTCTCACACATTTAATAATATAAACTAACAAGATTTCGAAGTTTTTTGAAACAATATTTATATTTTTTTCAATTTATCAATTAAAAATTAAATTTGATAAATTGAACATGTAAACAATAATCCCAAAAAAGATAATTGATAAATCTGTCAAGGAGAATAAGGAAACAGTTATTTTCATTATTGTTTTGAATTTATTTGAAAAAAAAACATTTTTATCAGGAAACAATTTCGTTCATTAAATTAATATCAAATTCAAATGATTAAAATCCAAAGAAAACTTTTTTTCAAATATTACTATTAATTTATTTTCAATATTTTAAAAAGTAATAATTTCTTTTTAAAAAATAAAATTTCTTTTATACTTTGTAAGGAATATTTTAAATTGTTTGAATGTGTGAATGTATTGATGCTGTATGTTGATTCGAGTATGTTGAACTTGATCAATAAAGCCATGTTGGAGAGTGGGATGTTTTTGTTTTGTTTCTTTCAAACTAAAGTCGATCCAGTGAAAAGGTTATTTTTCAGCGTATGCTATTTGACTTAAAATGAGGGTGACGCGAATATTAGTTGTCTTTGATGCGGACACAACCAAAATTCAGATAGCTCCTTTTCAGCGAAGAGTCTTTTGAAAACTAAATCGTTTCTTAAACCAGATAAGTTTTCTTGCATTTCTTCTTCCAGATGTTTAATTTTACAGTACACGAATGGGTTGACTACCCATTCCATTTTCAAAACGTCCAAGTTAGGAAAATATTTCTTAAAAAATGCGGATAATAATGTCAAAGTTTCTTCGATTTCTTCTTTGATTAGAGATTTTAAAAGATTCTCTTCAACCATCGAAAAAGATGAAAAGTTTTCATTAACAATATTTAAATTCCATAAATTAAGTTTTTCTTTAAACGCTTTTAACTTGCTGGAGATAGTCATAATGTTCTCCTGAACACTTATAAATTTAAATTTAGGCTGTTTAATTTGTCGAAAATGTCACTCAAAAATGCTACTCGTAACCACCAAATATCATTCATCAGGAAAGGAAAATGAATCACTTCGATATCAATAAATGCGATCACTTCATTTTTCATTAAAATAAACGGATTTAAAACTTTTCCTTTCGACAACCATATAACTTCAGTGTGATACAATAAATTCTTATAATCGGAATATATTGCTTCACAAAATGCTGAAAGCATTCTAGATCGAAGAGCATTTAATCTAACGTAATTTACTATTTTGACGACTTCATCTAGCAATGTGGAAAGAATGGGAAAAACCGACTTTAACACTAAAATTTCTCTATGAATCATGCAGTGAACAAATTTGATATTTGAATTTTTTGTTATGACATGTGCTATAAATCGCTTTTTTAAACCTTCATAGCTGGAGCTCCATTTGTGCATACACTAATACAATTTTCCCATCTTAAGTTATACTTCGTAACATTTTCATCGACTAATTCAAAAATATCCGCACCAGTCGTTCTTTGTTTTAATTCTATTCAAAATTTTTCCTGTATCGACGAAACTCAAAAATGCCAGAAACTGAGCTTTATTGCTAATATATGTACTTTCATCAAGCTGTATAGCCTATTTTCTTGAAGAGTCATTAAAATATTGTTTCATTTCCAACTCAATATCATCTGACATATCTTCAATTCTTCTCGTAATAGTTTTTAATGATAGTGGAATTTTCGTAAACTTCTCCCCAGCATCATTCGATAACATACATCCAGCCGCAATTTTTAAAGCAGGCAAGATAATTTCCTCAGCTTCCGCGTGAGCTTTTTTCTTTCGAGCGATGATTTGAGCTATAAGGTAACTAGCTGCTTGAACTTCATCTGATGTCGTCATAAATTTCTTGAATTTGTTAAATTACTTTTAAAGATTTGATCATATATTTTCAAAAAAGCTAATTAGATTGTTCATCTGCTCAGTATTGTCTCAATATGGCGAAGTAGTTTAATTGGTAACATTGCTTCGTTGCTGAGAGTTTTTCGGCATTAACAGACGGTATAAATCCATATTTAAGATAATCTTCATCGTATTTCCGTTTTTTTCCTGTTGAGTTTACGATTTTCTTATCTTCTTATCTGTTTTTTAAGATAAAATGTCAATAAAAAGATACACAAAAAATCTTTATTATTTTGATTTGAAAAATGCGTACAATGCTGATTATTAAAACAATTATCAATATACTTTTTTCCCAAAATTTAATATTGACTTGTTAAAAGTTATTTTTGGTCTCCAGTTGCGAAGATTGACAAGATGGGACACAAAAAAAACTAATTAACTAAAAAAAGAAAAAAGTTAAAAGATAAATTTTATATCAAATATAGTTTCAATAGACATTTGATGTGATTATCAAACCGCGTTTCAGGAAATCATAATGAATTACACTTTTGGCATACCACCAAATACTCTTCTTTTGATAAATGCAGTGCTGGACGTTTATTTTTATCATATTGGGTCAACATCAAGCATCATCAAGCGAAATATTCAAACACTTTTGGTTTTGATTTCCATTAAACTTATTTGGAACCCACTTTATCAATTTCAGCCAAGTGATTCAATATTGTTTGCTTTTTAATAGCAAACTTTAGCGCTAAATCGTGAACTTTTTGTGATAGATCCGACGCTACGGTTACCTTCAGTTCGTCATTGGTACCTGTATTCCTTGGTGACCCTGAGTCTCAGTTTTAAGATTTAAATTACCTTTCACGAATTTCCTGAACCAATTTGAGACTGTCTGGTGCTTAATAGTATTGCATTCGAATACACTATTGATGTTTCACAGGGTTTCTGATGCTGAGGTTCCACGTAGCAATTCGTACTTCATAATAGTTTGAATTTCTGCCTTTTCCATTTTTAAAATACTGACTATTCAATAAAGTATTCAATAATTAAAAAGAAAACTGAGCAATGATATATTAAATCAAATTATAACTATTTAAATTTATTATAATCGTGCCTACTAAATTCATACTAGATAACCTAATATTATAAATGATACTGATAAAAATTTATTCATATACTAAATAAAAATAAATAAATAAATAATATGAACTAAAATTGTTAAAGAAATGATAATAAATCGATAAATAAGAATTAGAAGTTATCTAATAAACGATGGCAACTAAAGCAACTTCGTCATCCATTTGTTGCTCTACCTCCTGTATTCCATTCACGACCCCATGTTCAAAACTACTGTCTTAAATGAACAAAATGTTTGAACAAAAATGTTACATGTTAAAACGTGTTAAAAAATTATTTCTACATTAATTAATTAATTATTTGCGGTAAAGATCGGTGTTTCCTTTGTTCTTCGTGGTTTATGTAAATATTATCTAATTTTCTAATAACTTCCGTTCAAGTCTTATTACTTCCGTTAACTTTTTTTAGGTTGATTAACAAAAAGAAAATATTTCTATGGTTTTATTAAAAGTAAATCTTATTACGACTGTTACAATTATTATTGTAAAATCATAATTAAAAGATAATCTCTGAATAAATTTCATTTTTAATAATGAACACTAACATTAATTTAAATACAAGACTTGTACGAATCATTATTATTTAAATTTAGGAAAAATTCTAATTTATAAATCTAATTATTTCATGTGTCTATAAAACAATGTAAAGAAAAATAGAAGAAATTTAATACTTCTTTATTTCGTGAAATCTCAAAGTCTTTCTCAACAATTGCTCTTTCTAGTTCAAGGGTTCGTTGAGAGTATTCCTGAAGTTGTGACCGAAGCCTTTCTATTTCTGATTGATCTTCCTCAAATCTCTCAAGACGCAAACCTTGTAAAGCACTGTGACCCGATGAAGCAGATTTAGCCACTTTAACAACTTCGAGAAGTTTACGAATATTTTCTTCTGCGGTAACCAAACTTTCCTGCAATAATAATAAATTTAATTTATTGATATTTCATAGTTTAAATAACTGCTGTGATAAATAATGGTAAGTCAGGATTTAATTAACCTTATTTGTCAAATAAATATAAATAAAATATGAAGTGATTCTGTTAGAAAATATCCGAGGAGAACTAAATTAGATGAAAGTTTATTATTCATGTAGCTTATAACAAAAATGGTTCATAGTGGGCGTTCACAGCGCCTGGAAACAAGATATTATGCTATTTGATTCAACGTACTTTATGATCTCTTCATTTCTACTAAAAATATAAACTTTCGATATGCAAATAACTTAAATAATATAATTTATGAACAAATTGGTTGCCCAAATCACGTTGAAAACATAACCGAATAAAAGTAAATATCGATTATTTGATTAATTTTTACAACCTTTATTCTTCAAATAAAGTTTATCTCTTCTTTTCCTTTTCATATTATTTCCTTTTTTCTTTTATCTTTATGAACATCTATTTGTAATTCTTTTGTCATTAAGTAATTGCTTTAATAGAAGTTATCTAGAGATCATTTAAATGTTAAAGAGCAATTCTATTCTATTCCCGAGAATCAAAAAGTATCATACCTAAAAGAATGCGGTACCCAACACCTTTTCTAAACATTTATGTCCTTGCTTGCGGGAGTCATTACGGATAGAAAACAATTTAATAAAATTTATAAAACAAAACATTTTAGTGGATATAATTAATAACCATTTAGAATGATATTTCAAATTAAATTGTTGTTTTTGTAACTTTAAACAAAAAGAATATTGTTTGATACCACTTTGAAAGCAAAAATTTAAATGTAGGAAATTGTTAATACTCAGAGTTATTTGTACTAATTTTATAACAAGGATGTCTAAATAAAAATGTAATTTTTTTAGGACTGAAACTTTTATTCTCAAATAACTTCAAATAATTTTGTGGTTATCGTCTTTGACGACCCTATTCTTGTAACTTGTCCAGTAAATCGTGGTTATGTTTCATTGAATAAACAAAAATGATGTCTGAAACGACCTTGATCAGAATTTTGTATGGAATTTTAAAATATTTCAATTTGTAAACTTGTTGCTCAAACAAACAAACCATTGATTTGTTCGGTGATACTTTTCCCTGTTCGCAGAATTATCATTTCAAAGCCAAATTTTATTACGAAAACTGTATTGATTAAATACTTGTTTGAGTTATTTTTTCATCACCCAAAGAAAAAATATATTTAAATTTAATTTTTAGAGTAATTATTAAATGTCTTCATACTACATCAAACACTCCTCAAACTCTTAACAAATCATTTTTATTTTATTTCTTGTTATTATTATTGCTATTTTATTTTAACTGAATGTATATTATATATGAATAATAAGTCTTCCCCGACTGAACGGATAACTGAGTATTGTTAAGACTACAGTACAAGTATTGGCGTACAGGATAGTGTGTCATAGATTCTGTATCGGGTAGAAACCATAAATAGATAACACAGACTACTGACTTTCTCGCCAGGCTTTAGATGCAAGAATGCGAGCTTTTAGTTCACGGAGGAACAATAATAATTTTTACCCCTTTTTAGATATTTCTATATAGGTATAGTTTCAATTTTTACTAAAAATTTATTATAGTTCGATATTTCCTTCATAAATATAAAATGATATTATTAAAAAGAAAATTATCTCAGCAATTTAATTACAAAAACAATACAAGCGCCATTTTAAAATATATTTGATGATAATAATGAATGACCATAGGTTTGAAATGCTGTACTCACTCTCTCTTTCAGAATTACATATTTTTTCGGGTGGATGTTGATTTTCTGAAATACTTTGTAAGAAACCCACAACTGTTATTAGGCCACCCAAAAAATTCAAATTGTAGTCTGTAGAGAATTATGATCATTCGCAGATTTTATTTGTTCTTACAATGCCTTGAATTTAATTATCATGTTTATTCTAGGTTAACGCTAGAAATAAAGCTAGATAGCATGGACCCATGAATATACGTATGTTCAACTTAAGTAACAAGCTCATTCATGAATGGGTGCGCAGGCATGAGATCAGCCAGCTCATAAAATGTATCCACCACGTCATAAGAGCCATAGATTCATAAACGGATCTAGGGTATGAAAGAACCGAATATGAACAGACCAGAAACGATAAAAAAAGTATAATTTATTTTTCTTTCAGAATGTAAATGAAATGAAACAAAAAATTTTAACATGAAATTTGTTAATTGACGAAATTTATATGGTATGATAAGTCCAGAAAAACACCCTATAAGAGTTAAAGTTTAACAATTTCTACCTCATAGTTTGGTAATGCAGCTTTTCTAATATAAAACATATCTGAAAACTCTTTTTTTTCAAAACAATTAAAATTTTCCTAATTTTAAAGAAATAAGTCTAGAAAAAACACTTGCTTTAATTTAGGATTAATTAAAAGTATTGAAAAGTAATAAATTGTTTTTTATGAGTGAAAGTTTATTTTGCTTTGCCACAAATGTACAAGAATAAAATATCACTAAATAATTAAATGTTTAAAATAGGCAATCAACTGTTTAATAAATTCCCAAATTAAAGAATCCGGCAGATGTTTTGTGTGGAGACAGAAGTTAAAGGCAATATAATATCATGTTTATCAATTAAATATTTGGTATAAACTATTGTAATCATATTTAATAAATATTAAAATATCAATGTATAGAAACAAAAAGAACTTCTTAACATTACAAAATTCATTTTTTAAAAAAGTTTTCTTGTTAAGAAGTAATTTAAGGGGAAATGATGCTTAACTTCATAAATTACAGAACCACAGGATCATGATCAAAGAAGTTTTCGTAAATGGGGAGACCATGAGCTCTTATTTAAATTGATATCTTATTTATTATTGATCATATTATTTAAAACTTGAATGAATATTCGATTGACGTTCTACGTGTTATTACATAGAACAATTTGATCAATTTCAAATTATGTAGTGCTCTGGCATAAAAAGTACACTATTCTTCATATTTATTCTTCATATTATTCTTCATATTTAAAATTAATATTAATAAAATGAAAAAATTAATTTTGTTAAGGATTTTGCTAAGTTATAATTTAAAATAATTCAATAAAAAATTAAAACTAGAAATTGATAAAATAATAATAATTTACTGCGTCAATTAGGATACAAATATTTAATAAATCTCATCCACAAATTACTTCCATCAGTTTCCTTGGTCAAATACTCAGTTCTCACCATATTTAGCAAAGACAATCAAAGATTTACTTTGCAACGATGAAAATATTTTCCTAAAAAAATCCAAACTCATCAACTAACTATCAATCTCCTAAAGTAATTTTCAGATAACTCAGATCGAAGAAATTACTGATTTTCGAGAAATACTTATGGCTGCCATAATTTAATAAAAATTTAATTAATTTTCATGAATATGATAAATGAGCAATTGCTAAGAGATATATGGGAACATTCAATTGACCATATTTTGTGACAGCAATTTATACATGTATGGCATACATCGTATGCGGTTAGAGATTTGAATAACACCGGTAAAAAGTGGGCTTTTTGTTTTTGCATATCTTCTTTTATTTCGTCCAAACTGTAGTAGCCTTGCTACTATATATATACATGTGAAAAAAAGGATTTTTATTGAGCTATTCAATAATATGAATTAAATAATCAGATGGTTGGGTTTATTCTTACATTCTTTAAAAATTCAGTCATAACATGCACATTATATCAAATTTATCGCTTTTCAGATTTATGTTTCACGATATTTGTGACATATATCGTAACCCACGCGACAATGGGAATGACATTCTCGGTCAAATACCGCCAATTCATCGGACAACAAGAATCAAATTGCAGTTATTTGGATTTTTGAACGGTGTCGTGTTATTTACCATTTTGATGTTGACAGTTTTGATAATGTTGATTTAAGTGCAGTGATTGCAAGCTTGGTACAATTTATAGATGCATGTTATCACAGAAGTCAAACTTATATCTCTTTTAACCTTGTTAACTCCAAAGATTCGAACGTACGATTATTTAAAAGGCAACTTCAACTACAGTTCTTTATTTTACAACTTTTTATAAAAGTCAAAGCATGATGGGACATGATATGCCGAAATAATATAATTCTATTGTTCCTATTCAATGCATAAGTATTCTGGACAAGTTGCCAATGAATTTCCATCACACTACCGGAATCTAATTCACTAAAATCGCAAGATCACCCGACAAATGTTTAGTAACAGATTAAACAAGAAAATCAGTAGCTGTACTAATCAATATTAATCAATATTAAACAATAACAATTTAAATTGAAATTGCAACAATTCAACAAGTACAATCCAAAATACATCTGAAATCGAATTGCAATTCAACTTTTCAAAAAAAAATAATTTTTAATTTAAAATTATCAAATAGTCCGGAACCGAAACTAATTCCAACCTCTTGATTTTTTTAAAAAATATTTTCGAAAAAAATATAAAAAATAATATAAAAAAATATAAATATAAAATATAAAATATATATATATATATAAAATATATAATATATATAATATAATATATATAATATATATAATATATAAATATAATATAATATATATAATATAATATATATAATATATATACATATATAATATAATATATAAAATATATATAAAATATAAATATAAAAAAAATATAAAAAATAAAAAAAATATTAATAAAACTTTCTCAAGGTATAATCTTACTTGATTCATGATTTTTTATATATTTTAATTTTCAATAATGCACTCAAAATATCCATCATTATCTTTATTTAAGAATTTAAAAAACTGCTCATGTAATATTATGATAAACTAATGCAATTTTTCAAAATTAATTATAATTAATTTAAGTTGATTATAATTTTGATAAAAAAGTTATTATTTAACTAAAATGAAAGTTTAATTTTTTATAAGGAAATTTACTTACAAAAGATTTATTCATAATTATTAAAACAAAACAAATATATACAAAATTAGATGACGGTAGAGACATCAAAGATGTTTATAAAATAACGAAATTTAGTTGTTGCGTCTACAATAACATTCGGTCTTCTTTGCAGAATGCGACAAAGAAACGAAATTTATACATATAAGAGTGATAACAAGCTTTCATTCAATTAATATTTTTATACAATGATTTATATAAAGGATATATAATACTCTTTTATATTAATGTAGTGAAAAAAAGAAATGAAAAGAAAAATAAACAATTTACATTTATTAAATTTTTATTTTAAATATGTTACAAATAAAATGTCTCGACCAAAGGAATTAAGTATAGGATTTTATCATTATTACTCTAATATATTTTTCATACCTAAAATGGATTCGCAATTGAATATTTTATTAATTCTTTACTAGGTATTTCAAAATTTTAATTTAATATACAATCAGATATGTATGAGATCGTTGATTTGATTTTTTTAGAAAATAAAATAATTGATATAAAAATTAATAATACTTTTTTGTTTCACTTCAATGTTCTTTAGCAATTTTATTTTCAAATTGGTCCTCTTAGTTTATATGTTTTAAAAGCTAGGATCGCAACTTAACCAGTAAAGATAAGCAGAGGATAACATGTTGACCAAGCTTGTATAAGGTATAAAAATAAATTGACAATGTTTTAAAGAAGTGTTTAAGGTAGTATTTATAAATCTTTTATAGAAAAAAATTTCCTTTTATGCTCATTTATGCTCAGCTTCAGATTCGCTTCAATAGAATTTCACAACGCTTTTTTTCTTCAACCACTGTTTCTGAAACGTAGTGATACTATCTGATAATTAGACTGGAATTTCACCAATTTCAGTACTACTTCCAGCTTTTCCTGGTCCTTCAATTCTCTGATGATATCAAGCCTTCGTCGTACTAGATGCTCAGATAAGGTGATGGTTCCGGGGTTATGTTCATTCTTTAAAACTAACATCAGCCATTTGTATAATGTTGCTGAGCCTGTCAACAGCCCTTGGTTATCGCCAAATTTATACTTATAATGGCCGCATCTAGTTCACTCATGTTAATTTGGTTTATTGTCCTCTTTTAATAGCTAAGCAGCGTCCTCAACAATTTTACTCAGTGCTATACAATTTGAATCTGGCCAAAAATTTACATTATCATTACAAATAACCACCTACGTATCTACTGCAGAAATTCCATCAAATTTTGACTGATTTCATTCATCTATCCTAACATCTCTTTAATCACTGCTTCATTCTAACCTATCTTTTTCTTTGCAATCAGTCTATGAATGTAAGCACAAGCAACCCATAACAATCCCGCAACTGGTACCACATTCCAAAGATTCAATGTACTTTTCGTCTTGTTGCTTTATCGAAATCTCTGGTTACAAGCTCTTGGTCTATTTTCAGCCTCCTTTAGTTTTCACATTTAGTTCAAGAACCGTCACATATTTATTTAAGCTGATCCTTTGACTCCAATACAAACCGCTGAAAGGTGATTGTGACCTCATCTACATTGCGAGAACTTTCCATAATAAAAACGTCATCAATGTATCTGGATGCCGAAATTGTTCGCTCTTCATTGAGTATAGTTTGGACTATCTTAAGCATGTCTTTTGGTGTCATAAAAAGGTTGAACCGTAACCGTGTCATCTTGTTCAAATGACTATCTAATATTTCCAAAAATCTGGGGCTACTCTTACTTTATGTTTTTTTCAAATCTCTCATAGTGTAGTTAGAATCTAATTTTCTTTACTACCACATTTGCGACTTACAATTAACATAACTCCCACCCGCATAGTAATGAATTCGTTCCTTCAATAAAATGTAAGATTTTGTTTTATCAAGCAGTAGCCATGCATCACAATTTCTCAAATCGAACACTCATAATGATTTACTTTTTATTCTAGACATTTTTAAGATAATTCGATGATAATCTCCTTCACGTGTCCTATTGCAGCCGATCTAACATCTTAACAAAGATTGAAACATCTTTTTCCATAAATAAATTAACCATAATGGTAAACTCAAATTTGTCAATTCATATTTTGTCAAAATCTCATTTTCTTAGCATGTTAGGCAAATTTTCACAGGAAAAACCATCATCATATCGAGTCTGTAAAGAAATTCTTCATTATCTTTTATCCGAATAGAATCAGTAGAAACTGCTAAGGAAAGAACAAGGATACTTTTAGTGAAACTTATAAACTAAAATTCTCTAACGTCATTATAACTGATGAGATAGAGAAAGAGATGTTTTTTTTGTTTACAAAACCAAATAATGAAATGACTTAATAAAAAAGTATTATATTTAACTCTTGCAATGATGCATATTCTAGTACAAGTAATCCGACGTTTTCGAAAAGGAAGATTTAAGTGAAAAATAAGTTATATAAATGAAATTCAAAATTATGATTAATTTCTAATTATTGATAAAAAAATTTACAAATACTATTTTTACTTAATTTTTTAACCTATTTAAATGCCTTTTCAATTTACTTGCCAATATTACCTTTATTTACTTATAATAATTTTTTTAATTTTAAAAACATTATTTGTAATTTTAAATTTTGATCATTTAATACAAATATTAATAAGTTTATATAAATAAAATATTCTAATAATTATTTGATAAAAATGTAAAGATTTTTAAGAATTTAAAGAATTTAAAGACAGATTTATATAATAATTTTGTCATTTTATTTTTATAAAATTTAAATCATAATTATTATATTTTTAGATATTTTGATTTTTAATATAAAATATCTTTCTAATTGATATAGTAAAAATTACATAATTTATAACAAATTTAAATACAGAATCTATATGAAAAAAGATTGGTATTAAATATTCAAAAGCAATTTTATTATTTTTATTTGATCAACATTAATAAAATATAAATATAGGATATTTTCAATTGAAATATGCAAATAGACTCGTGGTAAAGGGAATTTTTCAAATAACAAAAAACCCGAAAATTTTTCATATATTTCAGAAAAACTCTTTAGGAAAAATGATATTATTAAATAAAAAAAGTTAAATAAAAAAAAATATTTCTTATTTACTGAAATGATTATTAAATATGACAAATTAAACGTTTCTTGACCCTGAAAAATTCCTATTTTTAATTAGTAAAAAAATCATTTTATAAAATTATTTAAGTGATTTAATATAAGTTAAATAAAGTATGTGGACACATGACAATTTTAATAAAAAAATTCCTGAAGTTTCTAAGATAATTTAACATTTGCTACGGTTCTAAGGTTAAGGTTTTTCAAGTATATAAATAACATTGATCGCTTGGACTGTTTCTTTTTGTTTTCATACTTGTTATTTAGAATAATATTTATCATTCAACCAAGACATTTTTATTCCCCTTGTATTTCCATCATAATAAGTTTATCGGAGACTAAATGTCTCTCTATTAAGTACTAAAGCAAAATCTAGAAATGTCCTTGATTGTTAAAACAAACGTGTAAAGAATAAGGAAAGATAAATTCTGACATCTTGTAAAACAGATACATATTTTAGGCAGCAATTCATTTGGGTGCCACCATTTGGACGCAGTAATAAATTGGATTTAAGTAGTAATTTGAGTTTTAATCAAGTATTTTATTAAATGTAATATAATGTTAGTCTCAATCAAATAAATTAATTAATGCAATAGTGTAATATACTTAGGCTGTCCCAAAAGTCCTCAGCTGGCCTTTAAAAACACACTTAATATTTTACCAAATTTAACCAAATTTGGACTGAATATTATTCAGACTGTCACAAATAGGGTGTTAAAATTTCAAAGCATAAAATTTGAAACTTACCAAAAAAATTATATTATTAACCTACAAAAAAAATTAAATGCAGCGAATTTAAAAATTTATTAAAAAAAAATATTTTAAAAATTTCTTAAGTAACAACTGGTCGCGTTGCGATTCCATTTTTATTTATTTTTTTTAACCATTTGTTAAAAATAAAATTAAATAATTAAAATTGATTAAAACTAATTAAAAATAAAAATTAAATTAATTAAATTAAATATATATATAAGTATATATATATATGTATATATATATATATATATATATATAAATAAATATACATATATATAAATAAATATACATATGATCATCGCGTTCATATGGTTTTGCGATGATTGCTGTAAAATCAAGTGACAAACTGTGTCAATTGAGACTCCTCGCATCATGAATCTTATTTCTAAATGTCCCGAGACAAGGCCGGAAATCAATTTTATTTTAAATGAAAACCGGTTCTTTTGTGAAATCATTATTAAGAATGGTGTTTACGACGAATTCAAAAGATTATTAGCCGAAAATATCAGTTTAAAGAAAGAAAATTCAATATTGCGTCAGCAACTTGAACTATCGAAGTTATGATCACAGAATTATTATTGCGGATTTGATTTGACTTCGATTTATTTATTGAATTATTGATGAACAATGAAGTCGGTTGTCGATGAATCTCGTCGTTATCGTCGTCAGGTATGTCGGTTGGATTCGCGAATTATCGCGAATTGTGTTCAGCACACGCACTCTTGATCATGTCCTTCTGGAGACACACCGACAATAGGTGATCGATGATTCAATAGTGCAACAATTATGAGCCTCATTTTTGATTTTTATGTGTGTGATGGGGTGTGTAATGTGTGCGTGTGTGTGTGATAATCGAGTGATTTTCTTTGTCCATTTTAAATGGACCAATCACGTACATGTATGTGTGTGTGGTGAGAGGGTTTTTTGTTTGGTTTCACAAATTACCAATTTTTGATTTGAAATGTGAAAATAAATCACTTTTGTTTTTGTCAAATAAAGATTTTGAAATTGTGAGAAGTGGTTGCAACGTCTATATCCGAATTCATTTTTTTTAAACACCAAAATTTTATTAATATAACAATTCACATTTCTAAAACAAATTTTCCTGTTAATTTAATTTAATTA
>MQRK01040354.1:0-10984 GCA_001938485.1 Girardia tigrina | reverse complement strand
TTGCCATGGTAACCGCGACCGTTGCCATGGTAACCGCGACCGTTGCTATGGTGATCGCGACCGTTGCCATGGTAACCACGATAACCTATACCGTTGCCATGGTTACGGCTAGGGGGGGGGTATGTATGCCGAATGCCCATTTTTCCCCTACTCACCAGTAATAATATCTCTGACTTCCTGTATCCGGTGACGGAGATGGTGATGGCTGATCTACTGGCCACTGTTTCCTCAGTGGGTTCATGTCTCACCTTAACGTGCACTCGAGCAAACCGGATCAAAATTTCCAAATCGAACATTTTACCCAGTGCCTTGGCCTTCACATTTCTCATGGCTGCCTCCGGCAGCTAATTTTTGAAGGCATGGGACACGAAAGCCTCTTAGTTACCTCCTTTACCACAGATCACGGCAGCGGATCTCATTAAATCGGCCATAAAACATCCATGCCATAATCGGGCGCCAGCTGTCGGGAGGTGAAACTCAACCATGATAGCCTCAAGATTAGGGTAAACGCTTCTGTAAGTGCGGCTGCGCTCTTCAAAAAATTTTGCGGGGTTGCTCCGCTGAATCCACGTAGTACGGCGTACTGTCAGTGCCATTGGCAGCATCAATAGCTGGTTTTCCTGGAGCTTATTCGAACACTCACGGTATCATTCGATCCAAATTTAAAAATCTCCGCACCCATCACATGCCGGCACGATCTTCTGAGTTTTCAGTAGTTTCACAAAGTCGCAATAGCTTGTAAATGAGAATATCGGGAATAAAATATATTTAATAACAACAGATGCTTCAAATATTTGCCGAATTATGTTTATTTAAACAACTTTCCGACATTTCCACTACACTATGCATCCTTCCATATTGCTATTTACCAGGTGCGTACGTAGGGAGGGGATTAATGAGATAAATCCCCTCCCCCAAAGTTTGAATTATGATCCTAATTACATAAGAATTAGTTAAAATGTTTAAAACTTTAAAAGGTAAACTAACCAAAATAAAAAATATTTTGTAAATTAAAAAAAATCTACCACCAAAAATTGAATTATGATCTTAATTACAGTGGTGCTCGAATATAAAAAATAAACTATTGAAAATAAAAATTCATTATCATTATAAAAACAGTAACAATTATTTAAATAAACAATAGTAAATGTAAAATGTTTTGATAAAATTTTTTTGATAAGTATTTTTTTGATATTGGCCCTCGTAGCCAAAACATGAAAATTTATAACGAACCGACTGTTGAACCGCAAGCAGATGATCGTAGACGTGCTTCACTCGGGCCGCTACACCGTTTCCAAGACAGAGATCCGTGACCACTTGGCCAAGATGTAAAAATTCAAATATACAAATAAATTTTATTGACTGTGGTTTTATATTGTTTTCTTCATCTGAAATTTGACAAATAATGAGACATAAGAGGTCTCCGAAATCCGCAGCACAGGTGGAACCGATCCGACGGACTGCGATATCTGTACTTATCCATTGGCAGTGCACTATCGATACGCGTTGTTCTTTCAACGAAGCCGTCCTGTGTCGCAACAGCGGATCATGGAGACCGCCCACGGTTCCAAGTGGAACCCACCGGTCCACATTTGACGGTGCACATATACCGCAATACTGATTCAAAGCAACCCATCGACCTGCCAACAGTCAACATTCGGCTATCACGAGCGACAATGAAGCGGTTGGCTGATCTTGGTTGACTGCGGTTGAACCCCCGCACGAATAAGAGGTGTCGGCTGTCACAACTTGATCCGATGGCTGTCACCCCAATTAAATTAAAGTTTTTTTGCCGTTTCTTGAGTTTTTTACATTTCAAATTCACGACAGCTTCTTAAAGCACCGAAAAGTTTTGCAGAACATAAAAATTTTCTTCCTCTACACATTAAACATGATGAAGATAACGAAATCCTCCTACCTATATAAGCCATTAATGAAAAATGGCCAAGTGATATTTGCATTAAAAATTCTTTTTTGGAGAAGTAACGATGTAGAAGCGTCATTGTATTAATGAGAAATATCTTTCCATGGACTTTATTCATTGCTCAAATATTTGTAATTTTCATTTATATCCTACAATTCACAATATACTGAAGTTATATGCAACTTTACCAGTAACAACAGCCACAGCTGAACGATATTTTTCTACATTACGCAGAATCAAGACTTACGAAACACAAAATCAGAGCAGAGATTGAATGGCTTAGCTATAATGAACATTCACCAAGAATTATGTGTTTCTTTAGAAACTGACGAAGTTTTAGACACTATGGCGAAGAACACAAGAAGACTTATGAATTCTAGTACAGTCGTGGCCATAATTCAGCAGCTACCCCTGCAAATCGGCGTGGCATTAACGCGATTAGATTGTCAGTGAGTTCGGGACTGATCTTCTGTACCCAAACACATTTAATCACGTCTAGTAGGTCATCATATGATGTGGGGGCATGCTTAGCAACCTTTTCTTTCACTATTCTCCAACAATTTTCAATCGGGGATAAACAAGGTGAGTTGCCAGGCCATGGATCCAGAACTTTGATCTCGTTTGCTTCCAACCAGGCTTTGTTTAGTCGCGATTGATGGCATGGAGCCCGTCATGTTGCATAGTTTAGTTGGAGCATTAAAGACTTTGAAGTCAGTTAATTGTAAAGAATTCAAAAAACTTGTTTCCAATTTATTAGTAATAACAGTTCAAAACATAGTACTAGGAATATTTTTTGTAAATCGTTTGGATTAATTAATAAATTTTATTTTTTAAATGTTTTTTTTACCATATTAATCCTTATTTACCCTGTACAAAATGTTTTTCAACATTAATAATCCTCCCCTGATTGTGAAAAATCACTACGATACTCAGTATTGTCACACAGGATAGTGAATCATAAACTTTGTATCAGTTTAGATAAGTCAACAGTGATAAGAAACCTTATCTCTGGTATCCCTAATGTTTTCGGTATTCATTTATCGAAAATATAAAGATAACGTTATCGTTTAACATGCCAATTAGTGAATTCCCCAAATATTAATGTATACAATGTATACTATACATAAACTGGAGTGAAATTTCACCCATTATACCATGAATGTGATTTTTTGGATGTAGCGACCAAAAATTAAGTATTAATATTTATAAATATATCTATATATTAAAATCCGATATTTATATTTATAAAAACAGTTCACAACACAATACAAAAAAAACTAATTAGAATTTTTGATAAAAACAATTTGTTCTTCTGATTACTGCCACTCGAGCGATCGATATCGAATTGTGGCGCTCAAACCGTTCCGGTGGGCCGCGCCGGATTAATCAATCACTTGATACAATCCCAACAATTGGAGCCCAAATCGACCATCATTTTGGTCATATCACCTGGCCATCGAGTGTCATCAACCCAAATCGACAGAGGTAGTGACCTCCTCTACAAAGACCGAGCCCAAGGTGGCGTGCCACCGTTACAGGTCTCATTTTCAAGTAATCGTGTCTGTTTTCTCTTATTATTTATAGACGTGGGTACACATAATTGAATAGTAGCTTTTAAGAGTCACAAAAATTAAATAAAATTTAATATATCTACAAAAAATTACATTTTAATAAATTATTATACAATTATTATTTATTTGACTTTAGTAAATGAATCAGTAATTAAATTTTCTAGTATGTCTCACCCATTATACAAGGATCAGTTTCACATTTTCTAATTACTTGAGGTAACGGAATCTTTTTGTCATAACATAATGAACCGGCTGATTTTCTGCTTAATTTCCAAACACATACGATAGAACGTGCCTGAAATCCGACTCCACCACAGCTTTTCGAACACTAAAAATTCAAAATAAGTGACTTTTTATTTTCTAAACTTGGAAACCTTAGACCATGAGTTATATCGCCAATCCAACTGACATGCTTCGTTTCTACATGTTATCAAAGGTTTTGAGTTTTCTTCACATAATTGCAAAGGTACTTCTTGGTTGACAAAGAGACATTTCAATTCTAATGGCATAAGACTTACTCCAACATTAATACATTCATTTGAACACTAATAATAATAATCAATTATATTTTAAAAATATTTTAAATATTAATCATGTTTTCAAAAATTGGATAAAATATAATATTTTATAGCCAATATATGCCCCGGATTGATTAGGTTCAAAAACATTCTTATGCATGATAAGATTAAACATTGATTCACCTTTTTTGTTTCACTTTGAAAATATGAATAATTTATCGAACTTTTTGAATTGAAACGACAGATTCAATTGACGAAAGTAATGTTTTCATGTTTTACGTCTATTCTTTCTTATAATTAACAGTTTTTAATACTCTGTTTAATCGTTTAAGAAACCCCAATTAGTAACTCAAATAATAATAATAACGGAAGACCAAGAGAGAATGATGATAAACTTAGTATATTAAATATCTCTCCATATTTCACACCTTTCCTGCATCAAAGTTGTAAAACATATCCATGAAATGATTTGAAAATTTTATTAAGATTGTAAATGCACAGTGCGTTTCAAATTAATCTGCACCCTACTTAAATAAGTATTTAGAAAAAATGATTAGAGATAGAGACTGGGTCTCGCTTGCAAAGAGATACAGCATGTTTGAAAACATATAAAATTTTTTCGTTCCAAAAAGAATCGGATCCTGTCGATGATCTCTCAAGCAGTGAGCTCCACCGGCGGGTCCACCAAGCTTTACTTCCTCTCATCAAAGAAGATCATCTAACCACAAAAAATGAGTTATAGTAAGATATAATGAATTATATTAGAAAACCGAAAACTATCTCAAAGTTCAAATAAACTTTCACGAACGTCTGACAGGTTTCTTTGTGCTTAATCAACAACACAGGAGTCTTGTTGCACAGTTTTCAATCGATCTAAGAGTTCTCCACAACATCTTCCTAAACAGTCAATTTCGATTCCCTGAACTGTAGCTCCTCTCTGACCTCATCAATTGATGATATCGACAATTTGACGTTTTGTTCTTCGAGTAAGCTATGGTTTTGGTCCTTGTCTCTTTTTATCATACAGAAACACCTTTTTTCTTCAATTAATATCGAATCGTAAAAGTTCGACAACCAAGATTTTGTGCTATTTCTTTTATTGGCTTTTCATCCTTCCTCAAAGCATAGATTTGTCTTTTTTTCATAATAAGAAAGATGCTTAAAAGGCGTAATTATCTAAATAAATACAAAAATTATACATTCCATAAAAAATAAAACAAAAAGACTGTTTGCGATAATTTACAATTATATTATGAGATTCAGATAAATGAATTAGAAATTTAAATTCAAAGAAATTCAATTTGATGTTTTGAAAGAAAATGAAGTTCAAATGTGATCAAATATCATGTTAGAAAAATGTTCTATTTTAGGTATTGGAAATGACGATATTTTTATTTGGTTTTTGTGATCATGTGTAGTGTTTTTTTTAATTATTCATGTTGTTTAAATGAATAAAAAGAAAATAACTGTCGGAAAAGAATTTTGAATTTGGATTGATGTAAATATTGATGTAAAATAAATACAAGTTTTCGACAAATTGAATTTTACTTTCGTTTTGGACTTAAATTGAAGATGTTGACAAATAATTATTTGAAAATGTTTCATATTCGAAAGGCCGGTCGGACGAGCATCACATCAACAAGCGAATTCATCGATTGTTTGGTGCGATTTTGCTGCGGTGGCGGCGGAAGTGTGATGCCACAAGCTGATGAGGTTCTCGCTGCGCTGAACGACGGCCGATCCCAGTGTTTGGGTCCTTTCCGGGGCACCTTAGCGTGTAAATTTATCCTAAATTATTCCCCCCGACTACAGGGTGCCGCAGTCACGCTGTGCACGCTCTCTTATCAAAGACAAATTAAACAAAGTAATATGGCAAATAAAGTAATTTTTGAAAAGACACAATCTCTATCTCTAATCAATTTCTCTGAACACTAATTTTAGTAGGGGAAAAATTAATTTGAAACGCATTGTAATATATTAACTTGAATTTGTTTCTGGGTATCTATATTTAGTGCGTCTTTAACGACATTTTCAGTATAACTTTTCCCAGTTATAAATCTTCATAGTTTAACTTTCATAACACTTTTTTCAGTTCCAGTGACACAAAAAATTAAAAAGATCATTGTCGTTGATTCATTATCCGCCAAAAACACTGACTGGAAAATGTTTTCTTCAAATGTTTTATTTTCAAAGTTAGAAAACAACTACTGATTTATAGAGAAGATGTCTCTTTCATCACGTGGACAAAAATGAGAACTAAAATTCATAGGTAAGTTGATGAGAGCTATAATCAAATCTCTAATTATGGTTGAATTTAATATCAGTTCTTGGTGAATGAAAACATCAGACTCAAGTCCAATGTGATAGAAATATAACAGATATACTTGGCAAGCTTTGAAAGAACAGTAAAAAATATAAAAATCAAACACGTATATACAATAATATTTATTGGTATGAAACATTGACGTAAAAATATTTAAAATATATTTATAAGCTGATAAGTTTTACAAATATTAATTACTATAAAGCTTAAAATATTACTTTTGATGTAGTAATTTTTCGAAATTGCCATTGAGGACAGTCAATAGAAATATAACACTTTTTCATTTTCTTTGGAGTAGGAATAACTTTTTCACAATCACTGTCATCTAATACAACGTAAAATCTTGGTTCAACCTTCTCACAATGGACCTCCCTATATTGATACCCTTCTCCGGAACAAGTAACTGAACAGAAACTCCACTCTGTTGTCACCCACTGAATTCTTTCTTGTTGTTTAACTTGCTTTTTAGAATCTTCAGATAACATTCCTGTTTTCCAAAGATTATTTCTAACTGCCCAATCACGAAAACCAGATGATGGATTTCTAATTTTGATGATTAGCGATTTTGCGGACTTCCCAGCTATACAAGTCCATTCTCCTTGATCTTGAAAAAATAATTTACGAATCCTTAGTTGACCCAGTCTATCAACCCTTATCCGTTGAGTAACTTTTCCACTATATGAAAATGAGACATTCTTATGCTTCCAAACAATATTATGTTGAGGAAAATTATCAACAGGACATGACAAAATAATTCTTGCGTAAGGTAACAAATAACCGATTTGTCCAATTTGTAATTGTACAGTTTTTGCATGTCTCATTTGGTAAACATTGTTATTAACTACATTAAACTCAACTTTTCTAGCCGGAACACCCTTCAGACATTTAGGAATATTTACAAAATCATAACATTTTCTCCATTTAGATGGTGGTACTTTTAGTTGAGAATAACACTTGGATAAATGTAATGAAACAACTTCACCAGACTTTAAAATTTGTTGACATTTTAGGTCTCGGTGTTGTTTCCCAGGCTGACAACCAGGAGCCTTTATGCACTAAAGAAGTAAAATAATATAAATTATTAAACCAAAACTTGTGAATAAGTAATTATGATTTATGTACCTATACTTCATAAATATTAAAAGAAGATTGTAATCAAATATAATATTAAAAAACAAGTATTATCAAATTGAAAAAAAATAATTGTTACTTTGTTTTCAACTATCATGGTAAAGAAACATAGAAGAGGCAAACTTTGATGGTTTTCAAAAATATTCTTGATAATTATAAATAAAAATTTATTAGGCTGGTACAAAATCTTTGCATCTTTTATTTTGTCAATTTCAGAATGTCATAACTTTCATAATATTTATTCAATTTAATCGAAGTAAGAACAAATTAGAATTATAAAAGTTTGGCCAAGTGAAAGGCGATTGATTTCATCTTCTAAAAATATCGTAATCGGGATTCGATGAAGTCAACAAATGCTCCTTTACCTTGGTCCTGATTGATGAATATCCAACTATGAAGAAAGTTATTACGATGTTTGAATAAGGTGTAATACGTTTGCGAAAGGTATGGAGAGCGGTTTTCATCTGAGCGGATGGATGAGGGAGAACTTTGATCTCCAAATCATTCAATTTTTCTACATTGCTCTGTTGTCATACAAGATGATTATGCCTCTCACATTAACCCATGCTAGGCTGCTGTAGAAGTAATTTTTCAAACATTTAATCGATTTCTAGACAGTATGACTCTGCTGTAATAGTCTGATCCGTTTCGAAGAACCTTTAGTGGATGACTCTGCTACCAACCGCCATATTGTGGATTTTCGCCTTTTGAAAGTATTTTGGGGCTAATCTTTGCCAATTCACAGGCAAGAACGCCTCCTGTTGTCATACAGCTATTCACTGGGCTGTACAATGACTTCATACATATCTATTTCGGAATAATCTTTTGATAACAACTGACCACAAAGCTTTGGAAAATATATTCAATCCAAACCAATCATTGTCAAAAACTACATCAAGCATAATTCAAAGATGGGCTTTAGTTTTAAGTTCCTACAGTTATGAAATTGAACACAGCCCGGGAAGAAAAATATCACAAGCGGACTGTTTTCAAAATAGCACCGAAAAAATATAATAATATTTTTTAATTATTCAATTTTCGGCTTTTGATATTGTGGTGCCGAAATAAACTATTGAAAAACTTTAAAATAATTCAATGTTTAAAAATTGTAAAAAAATTGTTTTAATAATGTCGGACACTTTTTTCAGAAACTTCAAATAAATTATTGTCAGATCGACTTTTCTTTACATTCACTTTTACCTATCTTAATTATGTTCACTTCAAATGATTGTGTCGATGCGCTGCAGTGTGTTTCGATAAATCCCGAAAAGAAATTAGCTCACAGCAACCGCAACTATGCTGATCACGAATTACAATCGACGGTCCGAGCTCGTGACAATGCGGCTCTTGTCAAGAAAATCCGCTCTGTTCCAGCTCTGTTGTTTACAAGAGGGCCGCTCCCTTGAACCGCGATCGAATCTGGTAGGTCACCCTCGTCGGTCAGACCGGTCCCGGTATGTGGCACCTCATCCAAATTGGAGAGACTGTAAGTCATCTCTGTGAACGAATTCAAGAACATGGTCGAAAAGAGAGTAAGAGTAATATTGCAGAACATAGGAAAAAATGTAAAAATCTATATATTTTATATTTTTTTATAAACGTATTTTATCACAGAGTCAAATTGAAAGCTGTATCACTTAGAAATTCTATCAGTGGTATGTTGCCCTACGTTGGCAACAAAGCTGCAAGACATCTATTTAGTTGAATATACTTTACCTTACTTGGTGTTTTGCTTTGTTCTCCTGCATTGTATTTTTGAATTCCGTTCTCAATGTACTGTTTTTCTCTAAGAAAATAATTGATCAGCTTTTTTTAGGGTAGTGACCGTCAATAGACATATAAAAAGCATGGTGACATTCCTCCACTGAATTGTTTGTTCGTGGTAGATTGTGCTATACTCGATCTCCAACGATCGACAATGTTGCCGAAAATCTCGGACTAACTCTGTGGTTTCGTCTTCTGTGACCAGTATAATTGTCATCCCAGTAGTTTTTTCAAAGACAATATTAATATAGACACGTGGAACAAATGAAGAGCCTAATTTATCCTAAAAATGTCTAATTCTAAAATAAAAATATTTATTGTAAATGAAAATAAAAAAATAATGATCGATGTTATTTTAACGCGAAATTTGGCTCTACAATTTATTTTGTGTCACCCAAGCGGATTATATCTCACAATACTCATATCAAGAACAACCCGGTAAAGAGGAAAGTATTTGTCTTATCAACTCATCATGGAAACAAAACACTTGATACTCACCAATATTGTCAGCCTTCAAAAATGGATGGTCAACTACGGTGAGGATATTTCAAAAGATCAAAACATCTTGAAATTTCTTGGAAATTTGTTTTATATTTTTGGATTAATGTTTAATTTTCTTCAAAAATTGTAAAATAGTAAATTTGTTTTTTTAAATGTGTCTAATTTCCCAAACTAGGAATCACTGGTCAACAAAAAAGGAAAACAAAAATTTTGACTGTCACATCCCAGAGATTGAATTAGTTTGATGGTTCTGTAATTACAAATTTGTGAAATGAAACATTCTCCAAGCAATGAAAATATAATTAATGGAACAACTAATTCTGTTAAAATATTTAGACTAAATCTAGTTTCTATGACAAATTAATTAAACAAATGGTTCTAGTCGGAGTCCACTGAAAATGAAATGGCCTGGTCATGAACTTTCTCGTGTAATTACTTTTCACTTACTATAATTACAGTTATTTAATTTACAAAACGAACTGGAACAAATATTTTACATGGAAAATAATGGTTAACATAGTTATTGGGTTGGCCAAAAAGTCATTGCGTTTTTTTACTAAAATATTTATTATCAAAAAATGACATGGATGCACAAATATTTTTACACGATATACTGTCCATTATTTTCAATCATTTTCTTCCACCTTTCCGGTAGCTTCATTATTCCTGGTTCATAAAAACCTTTGCCTTTGTCAGCAAAAAGCTGTCAAGGAACGATTTGATGTCATCATCACTGGCGAATGTTTTTCTATTTAAGGAATTCTGCAGTGGTATAAATAAGTGAAAATCTGATGGGGCCAAGTCTGGAGAATACGATGGGTGCTGCAAAACCTCCCAACCCAGTGATAAGAGTTTCAGGAGAGTGGTCAAACTTGTATACGGTCTTGCGTTATCATGCTGAATTACAACTCGTTTTCGATTTGCCAATTCAGGACGTTCCTGTTGAATTGAATGAGCCAATTTCTCCAGCTGACCACAATATCTGTCTGTATTGATAGTTTCATTCCTCGGAAGGAGTTCAAAAAACACAATTCCTTTAAAATCCCACCAGACGGAAAGCATAACCTTCTTTTGGTGAATTTCAGCTTTTGGGATCGTTTTGGCAGGCTCACCACGTTTTTTCCATGATCGTTGGCGTTCCACATTGTTGTAAACAATCCATTTTTCGTCACCCGTAATCAAGCGCTTCAAAAATCGATCACTTTGTTCTCGCTTCAAAAGGGAATCGCAAATGTCTATACGTTTCACCAAA
>MQRK01040249.1:0-12495 GCA_001938485.1 Girardia tigrina | reverse complement strand
TTAACTATTTTATGTATTTTAGTAGAATAAAATTCTTTGATTCGATTTACAACAGTTTATTCTACATAAAATTCTCTATGATTTCATCCTGGACAATCTATAGAAGCCTCAAATATTCGATTATGATCCCAATTCCTCTTGTACCTCTTCAAAATTCATTCATTGGATATGTACCTTCACATAATATCTCTCGATGACAAAGATTCCAGAAGATCACAGACTTAATGATCTAATCAATTTCGTTTCTCACTCGGTTTTTGACCTCATCCAAGATTGTTCTACTTTTGATCAATCTATATCTTTATTGAATGTAATTTTTCTCCAGTCTAAGAATGAAGTATAAGCTCGACACATTCAATCAAACTCGAAAACAAGTACCCGATAAGAATATCGATCAGTTCATCTTAGCTTTCCATTCCTTAGCACGAGACTGCAATTTCAAACTGCAATTTCAAATTTATAGAAAGACGTTTCTATAATTGTCAATACAGAAGAGCATATCAGAGATGCGTTTATTTCTGGAATACTTGCACCAGAAATACATCAGCGCCTTTTGGAGAACGATACACTGAACCTGAGAGCAGCTCCTGACTAGGCAAAATTTCACAACCTAGCACGGAAATGCAGTAAATTAAAATATAAATCCAATATTCAACACCATCGACGTTACTCAGCAACCACCAATAACGGTAGAACTAAACAAAGTTTCAATCAAGTCATACTTTTTCTGTGGCTACAAGTATCACCAGCGTAAAGAATGCCCTGCGAAAGATGTAGAATGTGGAAAGAAAGGTTACTTTGCCAAATTTGTCGGTCATAATCTGCAAGAGACTATGACGGTAAAAACGCTACAGTATCAGTTCTAATAGCATCCATCACCACCCCTGGATTACACCACTCTACAGTTCTCGCCTTTATCAACGACAAACAAGTTTCTTGTTTACTCGATAGTGGCAGTACTCATAGCTTCATCAACAAGAACTTAGTTCAAAAGTTTAGACTAAAGACTTTCCACACGGACGTCAAAGTCGCTATGGCAGGCGCTCATCTGACTTCCTTTGGCCGATAATCGGTTGTGTGTAATGTCAAGCTTTTCGGAAGAGATATTGAGTATTTGTTTTTCTTTAATTTTAAACACTAAGTTTGATATAACTAATTCTCTGACTCTAAATAAATCAGAAGATTCTTCCAAAAATTTTTCAAATTTGATTTAAAAATAAATTGATTATCTTATTAAGTAGTGATTATCTTAATAAGTTTTTCAAATAATTGAATCATTTGAACGATTTCTATTTTGGATTTCCACGAATATATTTTCGAAAATATGGATAATTGGAATTGTAAATTGATTTTGAATTAAAACACTCATCAAATCACTTGCATAATTCAAGTAGTTCTTTGACGATTCTTTGTCGATAAAATTTTGTGAATATTTTTCGATTATATTAATTATTTGATTTAACACCACGGAATCCGGTTGTATATTCCACGATAGTGTTAAAATCTCATTTACAATAAAAGATAAATTGGAAAACGAATGAGAGAACAACTTGGAATGAAACTCGGCAATATAATTAACGAATCGATTAACAACGAAAACATCATCTTCCCAAAATTCAGTTGACTGATACACGATTACAAAACATTTGAAAAGCGTTTCTGATTTGATATTTCAATTGGAATAGTCGAAAATAGTTCTCTTCCTCACGATCTGCGGAACTTGTACAAATACGAAAGTCATCAGAAATGGACGATACATAATCGAAATTATCATGTGGAAATTTGATAAAATTTCTTTCAAAGTAAATCGAAACTTTGAAAACAAATACACCGGACCTTATAAAGTATACATAATTAAAAACAACGCAGCTCTAATTGAAATTAACGGAAATAAAACAAGAATTAACCTAAGAAGAATAAAATTAACACCAATCACAGATTAAAACACTTCGCTCCGCTTTTAGAGGGGAAAACTTATGTAGTGCCCTACTTATTTCGCGAGTGACAAAAAGTTAATATGATTCGATTTCTCTTTTACTTTATTTCTATTCTTTGTTTTATTTGTACAAAATTCCTTCACTTTCATTTTTTTTCTTTTTTTTGTAATACCTCTTTGTATGTAATAATGTTCAAACCTTTACAGATGTGATTTGTAGATTATTTTATTTTTATTTATTTTGTTTATTTGGGTTATTTTGTCAAAAAGAAAAAGAAAATTATTTTTATTATCAAGACAAGAAAGAAGTTCAAGAAGAAGTCGTTCAAGAGAGAGAATAAGTCTTAAAAAATGGAGAAAAACAACAAATATAATTATATGGAATAGTAGTTATATCTCCATAGGATTACTACGAGAATTAAAAGTTCAAATAGTAATCCATAAAAAAATCATTAATAATTATTAACTGTTAGAAATAACTAACCATAAAGTCGCTGCAATTTATATTTTAATATCAGCCCTTTTGCTGTGGACATTCTCTTTATTTCGCCTTTGACTCATTGAATCAGTACTATTGAATACCAGAAAGAATATAAAGAAGCGATTTAAAAACTCTCAGATATAGAAGTTCGCATAATCTCATTTTCGGAAAAAAAGTGACGTATTTTTTTTGTTCTTTTAAACATTGACGAAAATATTTCAACTGTGATTATTGTTTGAATCAGGATTAAAGTTATTCGTTCATACGTTGATTTTTAATATATTTCTACATAAAAAAACTAAATTGATCAAAAACATACTTTGGTTTGATCAATTCAGTTTTCAGGTTTGAACATATTATTATTGTAAGTACGGTCAGCCTTACAAACAATATATTTATTGAATGACTTGAAATACACTGTAATGATGTCCTTTTGTCACCCTGGAGAGCGACGGCTTATGCACTACATACGGGTGAAAAACCTACCATTCTACATGGAAAACGTCAGGAAAACTTACAGAAGCTGTGAATACGGTGCTGTTCTAAAACTGCGTTTTTGTAAATGGGAAAATCATCTTACTAAGGTTACTCAATCCTTCAAAAGACACAGTATTGACTTCCTAGGACCAAAACCATTAGCATCCTGTTACAAATACATATTATCCATGGTGGATGAATACTTAAGATACCGATTCGCTTTTCCAACGAGGGGCATGACAGTAGGAGTTGAAATCAAATGTCTGCAAGAGGCATTTTGTATTTTCGATCTACCAGCTTCCATACATTCTGATCGTTGAACTCAATTTATGAGCGCAGAATTATCATCATTTCTGACTCAACATGGGATTTCTCAAACAAGAACTACTCCGTACAATCCATCTGGAAACGGGCAGTGTGAAAACTTCATGGAGATCTATGGCGATCAATCAAATTAGTACTTGCATCCAAATGAATGAGAGAATCAGAATGGGAAAGCGTTCCACCAGACGCTCTTGGCGCGAGTCGGAGCCTTCTGTGTACTGCTACCAATACAACACCACATGATCGCCTATTTACATTCCCTCGTAAATGTCACCAAATGGCCCTTCTCTTCCATCGTGGTTGACTGATGCTAAAACCGTATTAGTTCGTCGTCATGTTAGAAACAAAGACTGTTAATCCTAAATACGCATTTGTAAGTCTGACCAATGGCCGTGAAGACACTGTAAGTCTACCTCTATTTCCTATGCAGGTATAAATTACGAACCGCTCATCCAAACAAATAACAGAAGGCCAACAAAATAATGATCCCAACTCAATTGGTCCGGGTATCGAGAACCCAAAGACGGAGACAAAAACGGGGATCATCCCGACAGCGCAAAACCTCTAATCAAAAGGTTAATCATCGACATGGACTAGTTTGCTCTCTGTCTTGTACCATACTTTGTTTTGCAGTTACCCGTTTTAGTCGATGCTACTTTTTGTGTGGGTGAATGTTGTGAATTGAAATACTGTTTAAATCATTCATTTCTCATATTACTAAATTCATGTGTTTTGAATTTATTTATATTCATTATTGTTGTAGGCATAATTCTAATGCCTAAATCTTAATATCAAGCAAATATAGTTTAATTTTAAAAATGCATTATAATAATTAGAATTAAATATATTTGTTTAAATAAACAGAGTTTCACAAAAAATAAACATATGTTAAAATTTATTACAATTGTTATTTCAACTATTTTTAATTATGGATCAAAGTTATTACAATTGTAATTTAACTATTTTATGTATTTTAGTAGAATAAAGTTCTTTGATTCGATTTACAACATGATTTATATCTTATTATCTGAGCAAATGGAGATTTAAATAAAATTTTAATATATTTATTCAAAATTTTATTGATTAAAAATAAAACAGATTATAAATTATTTTAAAAATACAACATCAAGTGGATTAAAACCACACCTTATAACCAACAATCTAACAATAATGTAGATGTTTTTTTAATTGTTACTTAGTTTAAAATAAATTATATATTTATAACTTATTAAAGGTCATCCATGGGTTCTCAAAAATGCGCCACGGTCAACTTAATGAGTTTTTACTTGAAACGCATTGTAGCTAAAAAAAATTCTCATGGTAGATTCTTATAATATACTTTTTTGGACGACACGCTTAAATTTTCTATGTTTCTTTTGTTCACTACCTATGAAATTTGAGTTAGATAAAAGCTTTTGATGATTTCTTATATGATATTTAGGTATGAACTTTTTTTATAAAATTTTCTTATACGATATTTATTATACTACGATTTTATACCGACCAATTCTGCGACGAGAATCATAGTTTATTATTTGAGTTTACGAAGAGGTTTACCACTTGCAGGTCGAAGTTGAATTTCGTTATTTATATGTAAAATATTTTTTTTCAAAATATTTCCACTGAACTTTCTTATTATTTATTTATCATAAATGAAAGTTTTTCATCATTTTGCGCACCATATTTGTCCTCAGTTATATCAAATCATTAAGAAGATCTGCATATCTGCATGGATTCTCGATATAATTCAATCTAATGAATTGTGAACTTTCGTTAATTAATTCATTTTCGTATTTTTTGAATAGAATTCTCAAATGATTGTCGCAGGGTCTAAATTCCGTATTATTTGCATAATACCAGATTTCGTTAAGTATCGGGATCTTTCTATGATCATCTCTTTTTCTGCTGCATTCACAAATCGGCAATTTTAGTCAATGATTCGTCACGCTCGTTGCTGTTGATGCCGGTCTGGTCACCCTCCTTTTCCATATCCCACCAACTTCGTTTTACTTGAGTCATCCGATCAGGAATATTCTGCTTTGAATTAATCCATACACATTTACATCGAAGATCAAATTCTCCAATTATATCTTCAATCATTTTTAAACGACGCTTTTCCAACATTTCATTTATTCCACTTACTTTTATTTTTTATTCCGATCAACAACGGAGTTTAACCAACCACACACAACTTGAGAATCTGTCATTATGTCAAACTCTTTCACTTCCCATTTCAAGATCATATTTAATCCTTTGATCACCGACTATAGTTCAGCTACATTTATATGACTCGAATCATCGTCTTTTCTAAGCCAACTACCGTCTTCTAACGTATTCCCATTACACTCAACAACACATTATGTTACTATCTTACTTACATCGCACCACACTTTCAATTTAGTTGACGTGGATGTTGGTGTATTCCATACTCCCTTCACAGGATCGTCTTCATTTACTATTTCTAATAACTCATTCATCAAAATTTCTGTTACACATGATACCGGTTGATTCCAATCGATTCCATTACACATTCATTTTAAATAGCTACACGATACCCTCAATCATCCACATACAGGATAGTGTCCATTTAATTTACCACAGATAGAATAAATTCGTTCCTTGGTTCTTACTTGATCCTCCGCTATATTAATATTATTCGATCTTTTCAACATCAATACGTTTTGCTTCAAATACATCTGAAGCCCAAGAACTGTTGTCGTGCTATTTTTTTCTGGTTCTTTACATATCAGTCCATAATTTTCTAAATGATTTCTCACTTTCGAAACCGGAATCATATTTTCATCTACAATCAAGTCGTCCACATAATGAGATACCACTTTTTAAAATACATTCTGAGTTTCTAAAATAAAGTCTAGTATTTCTAGTATTCATGATCTTCGGAGCTGAAGCCATTCCAAAACCCAATCGAGTTAATTGATATGGAAAATCATTAATAAAAACTCACTGATATTTCCACAGATTTTTTTTCAACATGTATCTATAAGTATGCATTTTTTAAATCAATAATTGTATAATTTCCATACATTTTTTCTCCAATCTAAACTTATCTTTGAATATTCGATAAAAGTTTGTATTTTTTCCTTCACATTCGACGGAAAAGAGCTGATAAAAATAATCTTACTGTATTTTCGTCGGTAATGCGACACTTTGAACATAAGAGCTTTATATCACTCAATAAACTCTGGGCACTTTCATCACCGTTCCATTTTTTTGCTTCAATTCATCAAACTTCCACATGATTTTTTGAAACATTTCTTTCAATGCCGATTCGATTTCATCGATATCACATTTCCGCGATTTATCTAAATTAACCCAGACATCATATACCTTACTTTCCAGCAACATTGGAATGGCTTTAGCCAAATCTTCATTAGCTACTTCAGCTATGACTTTAGCGCGATCGAGTCACTTCACAATATCCTCTTCTCCATTGTACTGTTTAATAGTTTTTATGTCTTCATTTTGGACGAGTAGCTTGTAAGTTTTTAACAAATTGAGATGAAACAAAAAACAAAATCACGCTTTTTAAAATTTTTATTGAAATACACTTTTTTCCACGCTTCCCAAAAATCCCCGAATATTTAAACAAATATTCCATTAATCATTATATTTAATTTATATAGATTAAATATATTTTATAAAACTAAATAGTCTTGTGTTGTCAATGATTAAATAATTTTTATTTTATTAAAGCAAATTTTAATTGAAGTATTTTGATCGATTGAGTTAAGTTAATAATTCATAGATGAAACGATTCAATAATAATATATACCCAAATAATAAAATAGACTAATATTAGACTAATGTTAGATGGATTTCATACTTCAAATATTATGAAAAATATCAATAAAAAGACCATCTTATGAATATTTTTGTTTTAAAAGAAGCGGATAGAAAATTCATTTTGCGAACTATTTTTTTAAGAGAAAAATTTTACCGCTATGTATAATTATTAAAACGCTATGTATTTTTTATTAAAAAGCTAAGTATTTTATTCAATAAATTCTAAGTAAAATATTTTCACTAAGTACAAAATTTAAATACTAAGTAAAATAATATGAAATGCTTAGTAAAAAAATATGAAAAAAATATCAAAGACTAAGTAAAAAAATAAAAAAGATAAATAAAAAATGCATAATTCTAAGTACAAAATACAAAATTTTAATTAAAAAAACGCAAAGATTAATTTTTATCCTTTATTGAAAAATTAAAACCTTTTTAGCCTTGATTGGTCTGCCACGCTTGTGGTTTACAAAGACCGGTTCTAATTGAAATGTCAACAACATGCTTGCAGATATAATTTTTGAAAAATGCTAGACAGTCGCATACTCCACCTTGCCAAGCTTTTTCTTTAAGAAATGTGATTTTCAAAACATTAAAGCACAAATTTTAAATTGCTCGAAGGTATTCCAACGCAGTAAAGTTTTATCGTCAATAAAACTTTTTGCAAGTTGGTTAATATTTCCAGATAGAACAAAATATTCGACTTGGAAATAGAGTTTCCAGATCTTTAGACAGCAAATCTTGGTCAGTCTTTGCCCATTGATAAGCACTGGTTCAAACACTTAATTGGATAGTAAGAGATGTCACAAATGTCTTCATATATTTTTCAAAAGCTTTCGACCAGTTGGCAACCATCTCAAAAACAACTACGACCAAACGAGAGAGGCAATCGCTCACGTAAAGTTTCCTCTTCTTTGAAAAATCGGTTAAAACTTTCCAAAGCATTGCTGGTACTCGGAGTGAAATGTTGCTATCTTTCATACCAAGTGTTATTCAATAATAGCCAATCATTATTGAAATAGTTGAAAAATTCTGGAAAATCTTTTTTCCATTTTTAAGAGAAAAAAATGATGCTTTTGCAAATATTTCAGAAGACTGGCACACAAAAATCTGTAGTGACCAGTGCTTCAACATTTTTAGCACAAGCACGACGCATATGAGTTTAATACATCATAATTTGGTGCTTATTGAAAAGTTGAATAAGGCATTTTTTATTGTTGCCGATGCGTCACAAACTAGTATTTCAGGCTCAAAAGATTCATTATGAATCTTTGATAGACCTTCAACAATACTCTTAAAAATGAAAATAAAGTCGGCAGTCTGTTCATTTGTACAGACTGCAAGTCAATATGGATAAAAAATGTCGATCTGAGTCGTTCGTACCATAAATTAAGGTTGGAAAACCTTGTCAATTCAATTTATTAGTAGCATAGGCATGTAGAATTTTTCTACCTTTAGCCATACACAATAGTCTTTTAGTTGTGACGAAAAACTTGAAAGTATTGCTTTCTAGTTCGACTTCGTCATCATAATCATTATCACTGTACTCGAATTAAACAGAATATTCTAATATAAAAACATCATCATCTGATTCAGGAACGTTTTTATTTTCTTTACGTATGCCTTCTAACTCTCCTAAACTTATTTTAGCCGGTTTGTATTTTTCCTTTTTCAATTTAGTTAGAAAATTCCTTAATTGAATTATTGATGGAATTTTTTTCTTTTCAATTCCTCGCTCATGCAAAATTTCTAAAATTCTCTTAGGCTTAATTCTATGTTCCACCTGCTCATTTATAATATTTTTGGCATCTGCTGAAAAAATATTTTTGGAAGAATTTCCATCATGACTTAGTTCAGCTCTAGCTCAAAGTAAGATTACCTAAACACTTGTAGAATCATATAAGAGATAAATACAGGCATCGCATTGCTTATCCTAAACTTAGCTAAATTGCACCTATAAAATACTTTCTCTCCTACGTCCGTTTTATTCTTATAGGAATAGCTCCATATTTTTTCTTCCTTAATTTTACTTAGTGCTTCTTTACGTAACTTAAAACGAGAATCTCCATTCCAGATGCGACACTTCTTAGTCATCCTCTTCTTACTCACTACATTATCTTGAATACTCATTTCTGAATCAGATGAAGATTGATATACAAGTATTTGTGTTAAGTAGCTTGCCATTTGGTTAGTTTGTAAGGTTTATCTGGGAATTTTTATTCTTAATATTAAAATTATTGGTTAAATTATAATAACTTACATTTGTAAAAAAAAACTATTGCCAATTTTTGAAAAAGTACAATAAATTTCATATTAAATAAACAGAATAAAATTTAATTTTAATGATAAAGGATAGAATTTAATTTTAAAGAAAAATAGTTGTATTTCATTTTAAACAACATGAATTAAATTTCATCAAACCAAACTGTTCTAAGTGACGCTTCGAATTGTTTGATTATTACTAAATATATACAACAAAGTCGAATAATGTTGTATTGAAACTGTATTGATACCAACAAACCCAATATAGGTCAAGTAGCAGCTAGCAAAGCGAATAATACAAAGACCACAAATATAAGGAAACCAATAATCACAGAAAATAAAGAATCTGAAAAATCACACGCACAACTCAATAAGACTCATACATCCATCACCACTTCTCCCCAAAAAGTTTTTACCACCAACAATGTAGACTTGGACGCTATACAAAATAACGTTCCTATCCCCCCCTGACCGATGAATCAATCTCATACTTAGACGAGACTGTCCCAGAAGACATCGATGACGGAACCCTGTCAGAAGCATCGAATTTCTCATCCAGATTTGTTAAACCAACAAAGAAAAGACATAGTAAGACGACCAAGAAACAGAAAGCGGTCTGACGGGTTGGCAATGCTATTTCCAACAATGTTGAAATAGCAGAAAGCCGCCTGATCCAATATACTGGTTCGATGATGTCAACATCAACACATTTTTAAAACACATCTCCCGTAATATTGACACCCTCGTATTACCGAATTATGCTATAACCAAACTGTTCAATGGTGAAGATGATCTTGACGAAATTTTCCGAGGTCTCCCAGTTGAGAATCTCCTAGTTGGTCCCGGTGAACTATAATAACACTCACTGGTTTGCCCTTTACTGCACACCTTTGTGCACTGATGCATGCATATTTAACTCAATTAATAACTTACCGTCTGAAAAACAAGTGACATTCCTTGTGGCGCCACTCGTCCGTGCAGTCAACTCATATGTAACTGATGTAGATGGTCGCTTCTGTTCCGTTTTGCTCCCTTTGAAGTTTTCAGAATGTGAGCAACAAGAGAACTCCTACGACTGTGGCCCATTCGTTTGTGGTTTTATTGAAAATATTGTTAGGATAAGGTGGACCCCTTATTTGACATAGATATTGCAGGAATCTTGACCCCCCATGTCCGTGAAAACTGTTCCCAGACAGTCGTAGGTGGTGGAGGAGAGACGATTAAGTCAACTAAACGAATAAAGTACACAAAACACATTAGCAAAGAGAACATTAGCGACCAAACGGCTAGACGAAAGATCACTGCCAACTTGCTTCGTTTTGAGTACACCCAAATGAATAATCTATTGGACATGCTTCCCCTTCGATCCGGCTGGATAACCCTGTCACCCAAAATGGCCTTCCGAATTGCTAAGGGTGATGAAACCTTTATCAAGAAGAACATATCCTACAACACCTTAGAAATTAATAAGGTTCTCTGTCCAATCTGTCTTCCTAATTGTCTTTGATAAACCATCTAGTACATCGACAGTCTTTAACGCACTTGAATCATTAACGGAAAATCAACTATCTGCAATTGAACTCACGAACAACAACCTGTGTTCGTTCTTCCACATAGATAGAGAGGGCTGGATTGTGAGGCACTCCAATGAAATTGAAAAGATCAAAGCATTCACACAAAGTGGTTATTTGATAGCGAATGCTATTTGACAAGTATATCATGATCAACCAACCAATACCGATGTTAGGGACATAATTCACGATATTACAAAGCCATACAGAGCCAAAAAATAAATATAAAATCAAATTAACTAAAGAAATATCTGATAGGAATAGGAGATTTATTCATATGACAACATTTATAACCGAGAATAAACATTACAATATCGAAACTCTTGAAACCCTTTTCATCGACTATGTCTTGAACACTAGAAACAAGAGAATTAAATCCTTTAACAACTCAGTTCGCCTGGGCACTCTTGTGGTTGGCTGCTTGGGCTCCTAGCCGGTGAAGAATGATGATATGTTTAAATCGTTCAAATTGCCAAAAAACAACACTGACAAACCTACGAAGAATGTGTGTCGTCTCCAATGTCAAATACTGTTCAACGACTTGGAGTAAGCACAACACTGGCCAATGGAACCCGCTACAGAAGGAAAAATGAAGCATGATCGGGGCGAAATATCTCAATGAACGACTCTAGTTCGAGATATCCGATTGCTGTCGTTGGACGGCATATTTATTTGTTTTTCAATAAATTTTGTTTTTTTACTTACCTTTTTAATAAAAAATACATAGCGTTTTAATTAAAATACTTAGAGCTTAAATCACTGCCTTTTTTAAGACTGGAGCATCGCTTAACGAGTGACAACTCTGGTATGATGGATACTAATGATGTGATTTATGAAAGAGTGAAATTTGATAATAAAAGATAATTGGAAATTACTTCGGATAGAGTGCAATTTGTCACAGATAAAGTCAGACAAATGAAGGATAAATCAACCAATCCTGAGATGAAACAAAGGTTCAATTTTGACGATTTATATGCGGTTTTGAAACGTTTTCAGAGGATGGTACAATTGGTTCGTAATATTTATTCAGGCTTTGAAATTTATAAAAATCTTCAAAAAAAATCGACTGTCCTCAGTTATGGAGCCTTGATGTATAAATTCTTTAAAAACAGATGGACGGAAGAAAGACTGAAACATTCGGGTGTGATTCGAGCTGTTAACGATTATGTTTTGTGTTATTTGAAGATCTATTCTTGTGAAATATGCAAATTAATAACAAGGAACAAAATGAATTTTGAGAATATAAGAATACAATGTGTGACACTGCGATCTATGATGACGTTGTGCTGTGACATCGTACTCTTATTCGATTGTTGAACCAAAGAAAGATGTTTCAAAATCACGAAAAAAGATTTGAATGAATAAAAATAATAATCAGAAAAAATCTGAGAATAGTCAAAATGAAAGTTTCGAGTCAAGGAATCATCAAGATTTGTCGAATTCCAACAATGTGCTTCACAGAATATGCTGCAAAAGCTTCACGAACTCTTCAGTTATTTTTCCTCGTAAAATTAACAATTGGTCATTTTTCCAGATAAATAAAATGAGAGATGTTTATGAATATTTTTTTTGTTTTGCTGATGGCGAAAATTTGAAAAGATTATCAAAGTTGAAAAGAAATAAAATTTTCCTACGAATTT
>MQRK01040146.1:0-16119 GCA_001938485.1 Girardia tigrina | reverse complement strand
TTAACAGGAAAATTTGTTTTAGAAATGTGAATTGTTATATTAATAAATTTTTGTGGTGTTAAATCATGGCTCAAGAATATGATAATAATGAAAGTGGCATAAACGCTACTTACATAAACCTTAAATTATTTTACATTTTTTTCGAAAATTTTATCATAAAATCTAATTAATTTAAATTTACAATAAACCCTTTTATTAAAAAATTATTTCTTAAAATATTAATCCGTTATTTATTTATTTAAAATTTATTCAAACTTATTTCATAAATTTTATTAAAATATATCAATTGTTATTACTGTAAGCATATTTTAAATAAGTATTTATTTTATCATATTTTTACTCTACATTTTAGTTTTTTAATTTATTTCTTTTAAATTTTCAAATTAAAAAAAATAAACTATTTTGACGAAACTTAAATTTAAACTAACCCCTTATACCATCATCCGGCAATTACATCAAGTTCGACTCACAGTTTGATGCGCAATCTCAGTAGAATATAATCAATCTGAAAAATAATAAAAATTTATTATAATTTATTATTATAATTAAAAAAATAAATTTAATTTAAATTTTGAATAATTTATTTAAATGTTTTTGCGCAGAATTTGACACTCAATATTCACATGTTCTAATCTAATTTTACTTTATCATTTTAAGATCAATAATATTCTTGTTTCCTCGAAACTGGTGATTGAAATAATTAGACAAACATTTTCACAGATTATTACAATAAAAACAATTGTAGATAAAACGTTTTTGTTTTAATAATATACTTTTTCAATCCAGTGTTTTAAAATTTGGAGTTTCGTTTTTCTTTGAATAATTTATTATGCGATTAGAGATTTGCCCGTTGGGTGAAGACGGATTTTCATTATCGGTCGAACATTCCATCTGATGGGCACATAACAATAGTGTTCGTTAATTTCCACGGTTTGATCGTCATCTTCAATTTAAGAATTATTGGGAAAAAGCGACATGCGAAACGTTAAATATTGTACATTTTTTTGATTCCTAAAATTGACTTACGAACTGTACTCTCGACAACGTTATTGAGAGTTTTAAAATGATTTAATCATTACTGACAGTCTACGTGCAACTTCTATTTAAAAAAACAGTTTTTCTGAAAATGATGGTTAAACCGTCAAAATTAATAGACACTATAATTAACTAATTTTAATGTGATTGACTATGTTTTTAAATATGAAAATAATAAAAATAATGAAACACAAATTATTTGGAGAAAAAGTCGTATTCGACCTCTTTTTCCTAGAATAGACGTTCGATGGGTTATCTAAACCAGTTTTTTCTGTATACTTTCTAGGTATATTTGACTCGTCCAAACTAACTTTATTAACCAACGGAAATATTATTGAAGAGAGAAACACCTAAAGTAAAAGTATATTTATCTTATTTTTGGTATTTTTACAAATAATTCTCATGAACCAATACTTCTGTAGGAGGTTTTCATGAAATATTTTGATTTTCTGATTAATAAAATTAGAATTTTATAAATTAGGGAACAAACGGTGTCTTTGTCGGGCATTTTGAAACATATTTGTCATAAAGTGTTTGAATAGGAAAAATTGAAAAATATAGATTCATAGAATATTGGAAAGACTAACGGAAGAAAAGTCGGATTGGCCGAACATCTGCAAGTCAAGGTAAGCCGAACAAAACCAATCAAAAATAAAGCAAATAAAAAATTAATAAAGCAAAAGACAACTAAAAAATCGATAAGATTAATAAAAATCAGAAATTTGATACAATCAATCAAACAAAACCTCGATAAAATCGATGAAAATCAAAAAATCAATTACCAATCATCAAATGATGATGATTCGTCCAAACAAAAGGAACATTTGAAAATAGTTAAATAAAACCGATTCATTAAAACAAAACGAAATTTATCAAAAGCATTTCCAAATTATCCATCGATTTATGTTTAGATTACGCTCATCATAAAGCAAATCATTTTTAAAATAAATGAATTCTCCTCTTTAGATGATAAGAATAAATTACGAATTCTCCACTTTTTATGGGTGAGTGAATATGTCATTTCATATTGGATGTTGAATTTTTGTGAACTGACTGTAACTACAGAGGTAGCTTTAGGTTGGGGGCGAACACGTGCGACCGCACAAGGCCCCGAGTTTTCGGTACATACATATTTATACCAAAAAATTATTTTTACAAAGTAAAATGAAAAATATCAGCATTCATTTTTCAATGGCATTTTCAATGCGATTACTATTATTATTAATTACTATCATTAATAATATTAATTTTATTATTTACAAATTAAATTTTGCAATAAGCAGCTCATTTTATCTTATTTAAGTTTTCAAAATTTATTTAAACAAGATAATAATTAACTGGATTTTCTTTTTAAATTAGCAAACATTTTAATTAATGTGTTTGTTTTCATTTAATCAGTCATGGCTAGCAATCCAAACAGGGACAGAGACAGACATAGAAAGTACGATTCAGGTTACAAAAAAGCCAAGAAAAGGAAAAGACTAGAAGAATTCTAAAAAAGTCAAAATGGATCTTTTTTGAAGTTCTGAACGCATTCATCGTCCACTCGAAACGAGAAAAAATTACCAATGGATTTTAAATCACAGCAAAATGAAGAGCAGCCCAATCAATATAACAATGACTCGTATGGTGTAACAGAAACATATGATGATGATAGAAGATTCTCAGAAAACCAAGTAAATGAAGGATGTGAATCCTGTTATGCAGATCTTGATGTTGGTGATAGATATGACTTTGATGTCGATGAAGTTAACATTGGCGAAGATCAGGAAAAATATTTTAATAATGCTGGTAAAAATAGTTTTATAATCATCGAGAAGAAAATATCAAAACTAGCTGCGAGCTTTCTGCATCCAGCGTTATTACAGAAGAAGACATATTTGACCCAAGACAATGGAATGCTGTAACTAAGAAAATGATTGATATGTTAGAGAAAAAAGGCCTATGATGATATCAAAGGAATATCAATTTCGAATGGATGCAGACCGGAAGCATTTTCACCAAATCTATATTCACGAAAACTACCCAATGGCAAATATGTCGATAGAAAATGGTTAGTATATTCAAAACTTAAAGACGCTGTCTTTTGTTTCTGTTGTAAATTGTATGGGCGTCCATACAAGAAAGAAAGTAAGCTAGCAAGTGAAGGTCATCTTAATTGGAGGCACATTTCGGCCGTCTTGAAAGTCCATGAGATTTCTAAAGAAGATGTCAATAACTTAAAATTGTGGTTAGAAGTAGAGCTGCGGCTTACCACAAGGAACACTTTGGATCAGAAAATCTTAAATGGAATCGTAAAGGAGAAGCAATATTGGCGTGCTGTTCTTCAGCGCATCCTGACATGTATTGAATAACTTGCAAAAAACAACATATCTTTTCGAGGGTAATCAGATAAAATCGGAGAATCAAAGAATGGCCCATTTCTAGGATTAATGGAAAAATTCGCAAAATTTAATCCAACAATGGAAGAACACATCAGCAGGATTAAAGCCAGAGAGGCCTTGGATCACTATTTGTGACACAATGTCCAGAATGAATTAATTGAACTAATGGCAGTAAAAGTCAGAAGGAGGATAATCAGCAAAGTGAAACAGGCGAAATATTTTTCTGTAATTCTTGACTACACACCCGACTTTAGCCACAAAGAACAAATGAGTCTTGTACGTCAATTTGTTGATATAAATAGTGACAAAGTAAAGTTGTAAGAACACTTCATCGAGATTTTAGAAGCTGAAGATTTATCTGGAAAGGGAATGGCAAACACGTTACTTGATGGACTTGGAAAGTATGGCTTGAAAATTGTGGATTGCCGGGATCACGACAACGGCGGCAATATAAAGGGTCAACACCAAGGTGTACAAGCCTGAGTTCTAGACATGAATAAGCGTGCTTTCTACACACCGTGCGGGTGTCATAATCTCAATCTTGTCTTAGGAGACATGGCCAAATGCAACCACAGTGTTATGACATTTGTTGGCGTGATGCACTGAATATATTGCATATTTTCTGAGTGCACTGATAGATGGAAGATTCTCAAAGAAATGGTTCCATATTTAACACCGAAACTAAAATCAGAAACAAGATGGGAGTGCTGAATTGAAATGGTGAAAACTGTACGCTATCAGACAATGGAGATTTGCGTGGCTCTTATAAAAGTTTCTGAAATAGAAAAGGTCCCCAAAGTAACCCGTGAGGCCAAATCCATTGCCAAGCATGAATTAGGAAGTTCTGAATTCCTGGTTGCTATGGTCGTATGGTACGACGTCAGCAAAAGTTTTCAAACTTCAAACATGCAGCTTGACAGAGCCATTAAACAAATTAAAGGACTGATTTGCTTTTTTACAAACTATAAAGATAATGGATTCTCATCAGCGTTGATCAGCGCAAAAAGAAATTGCATTAGCTATGTATTGCATTGAACCAATATTTAAAGAGCAATGAGTTGTTAAAAGAAAAAGGCATTTAGACTACGAGTCTGTTTGCAATGAACCCCACAAATGCCTGAAAATGCTTTTAGAACGGGTTACTTTTTATGGATTGTTGATCAAGCCTTGGCATCTTTAGAAAAACGTTTTCAACAGTTGCAGGAATATTCCGGCAATTTCTGATTATTGTTCAACGTTCAACAACTTCGTAAAATGACTTTGGAAGAGCTGAAAACACACTGTATTGCTTTGAACTTGGTTTTGACAAATGTTGATTCGTGAGATTTGGACGGTTCGGACCTATTCGATGAACTCAAGGTGCTATGGGAATCGATTCCTGAAGAAAGAAAAATCACTTTGGAATGTCTGGAATTTATTGCACATCTGACAGATGCTTTCCAAATGCTGCAATAGCTTACAGGATTCTTTTAACTGTACTAGTCACTGTAGCCACTGCAGAGCGAAGCTTTTCAAAATTGAAACTGATCAAAAATGCATCAGCAAGGATTGTGTGGACTAGCTTATTTGTCCATAGAAGAAAGCATTGCTTCTGCGTTAGACTACAAGGACTTAATTGAAGACTTCGTCAGCAAAAAGGTGAGGAAAGTTGATTTTCTGCTGGGATTTTACCACGAACTAAAAAGTATAGTTCTGCATAGCCTATTTTTTCCATTAACTCTTAATGGACTTTAAGTTCATGTATGTAATATTTTAATTAAACGAAACATTCCTTAATTGTTTTTGGTTCTATTTATATATGTAGCAATTATTATATACCAATTTGTCTAAAACTGAACATATTTTGATAAAATGTGATAACTTATTTTGTATTTTTATTACTCTTATAATTTTTTTAAGATGTTTTCAATGGAAAATTTTAATTAATAATAAATAAACAGCCACAAATCCAAAGAATGAAAAACAAAAAACATGAAGTATAAACACTTAGGCTGTCCCAAAAGTCCTCAGGTGGCCTTTAAAAACACACTAATATTTTACCAAATTTAACCAAATTTGGACTGAATATTATTCAGACTTTCATAAATACCGTGTTAAAATTTCAAAGCATAAAATTAAAAAAAAGTAAAATTTTGTTTTATTAAAGTATTGAAATTTTAAAAGTGCAGCGAATTCAAATCAATCGGTTTTTAACAATGGAACCAAATAAATGTTGCCAACGTTTTTTTTGTTTTAACTCAAAGTAAAAGAGGATTCTCTGCTGCAAAAATTTTTCAGCAACTTCAGCAAGCATGGGAAGACACAAATCACCCAGCACTGAAAACTATTCAACAATGGTTGACTGATTTTAAAAAAGAAAAGCGGACGTCCTTCGACGATTCATCAAAAAGTGGCAGGCCGTCATTAATAGACAATGAAAAGATTAAAGCAGTCAAAGAAGTGATTGATGAAGCTCCAAATGCGTCTTTGCATTATGCAAAATTTTGTGTGAAAAACTTCATTACAAAAAGTTTGCTCTGTTTGGGTCCCTCACAAACTTTCTGCTTCTAATAAATAACAACGCATTAACACTGCAAAGCATATACGCCATGTAATTTCACAGATGGTTGATGAAGCATATTCCGATCGAGAATGCGACATGGGTCTTTTTCCAAGGTAGAGGAAAGAAAGAAGATCACAAAGTTTGGATTCCTTCTAATGCTGTTCCACCAAAAGTGATAAAGCCATCGCCAATGACTGATAAAAAATCTCTTGTTTTCGTAACCTTTACCTGCAACAAACGTTTTAATGTAAAAGCACTGCCATATGGTACGAAGATTGATTCCGAGGCGTATGCAAACTTTGTTCATGACACCGGTGAAAAATGGTGGAAACTTAGATCTAACAGCATCAAGTCGAAGCATCGCCTCATAGTCGATGAAGATCCGATGCAGACGTTAGACGAGGTAGCCGATAAACTAGGAATAGACCGGGTAACAGTTTTCTGCCATATTAAAGCAATGGACAAAGTCAATAGAGCTGGTTTGTGGATACCACACCAACTTGCTGAACAACATAAAGTGCAGCGGTTAGTAATCTGCTCTTCATGGCTTTCCAGATGGAACAATCACCCGTTTCTTAAAAGGATAGTCACTGGAGACGAAAAATGGGGGATGTATGATAATCCTAAAAGACACAGGGAATGGTTATCACCTGGTCAAGCTTCATCGTCAAGTCCGAAATCCATAATTCATGGTCAAAACGTTCTGTTATGTATGTGGTGTGGAATGAATAGGATTATTGACTTTGAACTGCTAAAACTTTGTTAAACAGTTACCTCGGATATTTATTGTGTCCAATTAGCGTGCTTGAAAGAACAAATCTTTATTTAACTCTCGGAAAAGTGTGGTTTTACAGCACGACAATGCAAGGCCGCACGTTGCAAACAACACTCGCAGTAAAATCATGGAAAATGAGTAAGAAATTCTACCCCATTCAGCCTATAGTCCGGACAATGTACCATCTGATTTTCATTTATTCAGATCAATGCAACATTATCTAAGTGGAAATAAATTTTGTACTCTAGATTGTGTAATAAAACTGTATACAAGAGTTTTTTGATTCCAAAGATCAGAATTTATGTGAACAAGGCATAATAAATCTCGTTTCTAAGTGCGAAGGTGTAATAGAAAATGATAGGGAATATGCTATTGATTGAATGTGCTTCATCTTCGTGTAATATTTATTCTGGCTTTGTAATAAAATCCGAAATTCAATCAGAAATGACCTAATATAAAACCCGAACAAACAATCGTAATAGAAACTGTTTTTATAAGTTGCCTGTATCAATAAATGGAAATTGGAATGATGCCTGGACTCGAGTGATAGATATTTCGTGATGAATGTCTATGTGAGTGGTATGGGTGTATCTGTTGTGTTTTTGTTTTGTGAGAATGTTTTGCCTGTGTCTATGTGTGTGTTTGAATGTTGTGTGTTTGAATGTTGTTGTTTATTGAATTTGATTGGTACACCAATCAGGTTTAGAAATTTTAAAATGTATACGTGACTTCTGTCACAATTTTATGTCAATAAAAATTTTAGAGTCTTAATCAGTTTTAGTTGAAAACTTTTAAAAGAAACAAAAATTGTTTATTGAAATAGATATGAAGTCCACACATCTACCTGTGGGCAGCATCCGACCCTTTCAATTTTTATACATTTTTATATTGTCAATATTACTTTCGCTTCTGAGAAAAGGAAGGTTGTGTTATCAAACGTGCGTTTTGCCGATTCTCAAAGTGAAATAGTGAAATTGCAATTTTTGTTGGATTTCATAAAAGTTTGATACAAATAAAGAAAAGTGGTTGCAACGATTTTCACAGTGTTTGATGCTAGTCCATTTATCGATCTAGATAGAAGTGCTTCCTTTGTTTCTTCTGTGCTGTCTTTGTATAAGAAATTTTAATTTTATACATGAGTATTTAACTATATAATTATTATATTTACATTGTAAACAATACGTGTGTGACCATTTCCAATCATCTTACATACCTATTTGACCATCAGGGTGAAAAAAGGTTGGTTATCCCTGTTTTACAGAGTTGGAATAGACTATATTTGAATTTAATAATATGTTTAAATGATTCATAAAAAAACTAATAATAATAAACAAAATGAAATTAAAAAATCGAATTATTATAAAGTAAGTAATAGTAAATCAGAAAGAAAAATCAAAAGGACACCCTATTGGAAATCTTAACCTCAAGATTTTCCTCTACAGTGTTAGTTTGCTTTTATATTTCTTTATTTATTATTTGAAGTATAAAAATATTGTTAATAAAATAATTAAAATAAATAAAATAATTTACAAATAAGTAATGAAGTTTCAATTGTCTTTCAATATTACTTAAATATTTCCAGAAAGACATCAGTCAAATGTGTTTGAACCTTACCGTAACGGATGCGGACCAAATCAACAGTTTCTGTATGCTGGAAGTCCTGGTATGATAACCTGTTTTGTCTTTTGTTAAAGGAAACGCATAGTTAATTTATTTTAGTACGTATCAAGTGGATCCATTTATGATTTTGTATTAAACATTACAACGACAACAGTGTACGGCACTGGTTATAAAACGAAATTTCAAATATATCTTAAGAAGCCTCTGCTTTACAAAGAAAATCCTTTGAGACAATTACAAATTCAAGCTCGGGTAAAGACATTAATATTTATTTCTTTCATTTTCTTGCTTTTTTTAATATTTCTATTTTTATTTATTTTTTTAAGTTATGATTTATTTGTTAGTTTACTGCTAATTATTTTTCGTTCTTATTATTTTCTGATAAGTATTGAAGCATGCCCATGAAATAAAAAATCTTAAGAAATAACAACAGTGAGATATGAATTATATATATATATGTGTGTGTGTGTATGTGTGTGTGTGTATGTGTGTGTGTAACTGCATTTATAGAAAACTAGTAAATCAACAAAAAATTATATTCATTCTTTATGTGGACAGAACTCTACTTGACCAACATAATTTTTTGTTGTCTTTTGGAGAAGGGAAAATTACTATTACATGTTTTAATAAATTAATTACGTTTATTAGTAAATATTTAAATCTTTTGAAAAAGGGAAAATTTATTTATTTAATAATTGTATTCAGGACAGCGCCAATCATGTATCACTTGGAAATATTATTATTACCATTACCGAAATCGCGACGGATCCTCCAGTTTTTCTGAAATCAACATATTCGGTCCAGATAAACGAGTCACTGAAAATTGTAAGAACAAAAGTTTTTTATTTATAATTTATTTGATTTCCTCACATCCACACAAAGTATAATGATATTACTTAATTCACTACGTAATGCATAAATTTGTTAAGTAAAAAATTTAAGATTAAATATTTCTCACATTTCCTAATGACTGGAATAGAGAATCATGTGAATATATTCCAGGGAAAACCCATTCTGATGTTTAAGAAATCTGATCTGTAGAAATCTTGCAGTTTTCGAAAATAACAATCAACATAGATATTCTGATAATTGTTAGTTTTCAAGCCGTCAATTTGCAAACTCAAAGCAAATTTTCTAGTTTATCAAAAGGTCTCAGAAGAATAATTTTAAAAATTCATGATCTTTTAGAACACGAATACCACGAATGATTTCAAATGTCTGTCATATCAAAAGCATCGCAAATTCGAAAAGAAAATATCTTGAGCAAAATCTATTCTTTATCATCTATGTTTCATCAGCAATTATCACTACATCGAACAATTTATATTTGACATTACTCATGTTCTCGTTTTGCCATCCGACCCGCCTATAATTGTTCTCACTTCCCAGTAACTTAACACTTTATCGATCGTTATCACCTCTCCGTCTCTCAAATTTATGTATTGGTTTAACGCAGGTTTAACCAATTTAAAGTAAACATTAAACAAACAGAAGCAGAAACAATAGTAATTTACACTTTACTTGCAGGCTTAGGAAATATAAAAGAGAAGGGAAAAATCACTCACCAATATTCCTATTGATAAACTACACATGTTACAACTACCTAAGAATAATACATATAGTGTAGTGGACTGGGAGAGGATTAATTGCTTTTAACACATTGTAATCGGATCACGTATTAATACATTTTTTGCAAATTAATGCTAGAGAGCGGATCACGTATTTATACGTTTTTGATAGATTGTTAGTGGAGCGCTGGTCACGTTAAAATACGGGTTCCAATATACTTGAGTTTTCGCTATGTAGCGTCTGTAGGGTTGTACGATGGGTACCGAGGTAGTGTTATTCATCACAAAAATAGTCGAAGATAACGGTACATATAACGGTCTACATGCAACACTAAGATGAAGAATAATAATTTGTTTTAGTTTATTTCACTACTCTTTGGTGGTCGGACGTTGCTAAAAGCTAAATATCGAGTACATAGATTTTTGTGTATAATTTGTAAAATAAAGGATGTTATGTAAAAAAAGTATGATTTTTTTCAAAACTTTCCTACTTTATGTGCAATTCGGCACTAGTTTAACGATGAAGAATACATTTCTAAATATAATAAAATAAAATGTAATAAAATAAATAATTTGCAAAAAGAATTATTGAAATCAAACAAATATTTTTGAAGTTATCGCAATTTTTCTAGAGGTCGACATTAGCGCGAAATTACGCGAAAAATCACCCGTTACCAGAACTAGTACGCGGCCGAAAACTGCTCGATCACAATATGTTAATAAAATCAATTATGATAAAAACCTTAAATGAACAATTACTAAATATTCTATTCATGAAGTTATGAAAATTCATAAAGTTATTACATTTATAAAAATATGAATTTGAGTTCATTTGTTTTCTATTTAATTTATAATTAGGGATAATTATGGTGTACTTGAAAATCTGTTTTAATGCAAAAACACGACTAATTAATCATCAGACAGAAATCTTTGATTGATTCATGCATTGTCATCGGCAATACACATTTGAGCAAAATTCCAGTTCAATCGGACTACGGGAAGTGGGTGAAAAATAATCTAACAAATTTGTGACACATAAACACACGCATATATATATATATATATATATATATATATATGCATAAGATGTGAGGTTAAATAATCATTGTAAGAAAAACGTAGCAATAAACGTATTTTATAAATAAACGTAGTGTTATTAACACATTGACTGCTGTTGACATCATGCACCGAACGTCTGCTACGCGCGCTACGCGTGGGACAAAAAAGTTTACTGTCATGCGGCAGGCATATCTCATGCGCGCAGCAGATATCTCGTACNTAGCGTCTTAGTAATGTAAGCCAAAGTACGAGATATCTCGTACTTAGCGTCTAACTAATGAATATTGAAGTACGAGATATCTCGTACTCAGCATTCAATGTGTTAAATTGACATTGAAAATTGGTCAAAGTAATATGTAAAGCATAACAATTAAAATTTCAATTATTATGAAAAATTTAAATAGACCAAAACATGTGGTTTGATTAATTAATTATTTTTTCCTTTGATTTTTTAATTTATTATTTATAGGGAACAAGTGTAGTCACAGTAACTGCAGAAGCTAGTGACAAAAGTATTGATGGTCCAGTTGTATATAGTTTAAAATCAGGTACGTTATGTTGACTTTCAATAATTAATTATTAAGTTTTGGTAACGTCTCCAATAATCTTTTGGAATATTTCTGAAATTATGAGAAAAGTATTTTAACCTATTTAAAATATTTTCTTAAATCATGAACTTCGGTCTTTCCTATTGACCTCTTTAAGAGATTCACTGTTGGTTCTCTAAAAATTATAAAATTTTAATGAGTTTTATATCTTGAAACAAATTTTAAAAAATGTATCCAGTAAAATTGTAATTGTAATTAAGAATAAATAATAAAATTAATTATAAATAAGAAATTAAATTAAAAATCATGAAATCATTTAAAACTAAAATTTATTTTTGTGTTTATTAATTTCGACGGTTTATGTGTAAAACAAATTAAAATTTAAGAATTTAAGTAATTTTTATACATTATGAATAAATGGTGTTTTACCATTTATTTTACATTTGGATTAAAAGAAAATACGCTCACTAGAAGAATGGAATATATAGGAAATAAATAAATACCGGATATCATGATTCACGAGACAGTTTGTGTGAACACGATACAAGACTAAATGGATTATTGTTGGTTCTTATATTCAACGTTTCTGAAATCTATGGACAGTTTTAATAAACTAAGTTCCTTGACAATCAGAATGATTATTTTAAATCTTTTCAAAAATTAATTAAAGAAACAAGGGATAAGATGCTTTTGAAACATAAACCTAAAGATGAGAATATTTTTTCTACTAATTGTTCTAAAAAAGAAATTAAAGTAACATTAGATGGTTAAAAAGCTTTTAAAATATGATTAAGGACTGAGTGCGAAAAATATTACTAATTTTCAATCTCTATAACTCCAACATAAATTCACAAATTACAAAAAACTAATCAAGTAGGCTGTTGTTTGAATAAATCCAACGCAAACTTCATTTTAGTATTCATTTTTAAATTTCATTTTTCATGAATATGTCGTCAGAAACAGGAAGTCGCGAATTAATTATTCGTTTATTTCAAGAAAATTCACAATCAAGTCAGAAAACAGTTTCAAACGTTATTGAAAACTTCAATGAGAACTTGAACGTTTTCAGAAAAATTCGTTCAGGAAGAAGAAAAGGTTTTTCGAGTACACAGAATGTAAAGAAAGTAAGGGCTCTGTTAGAGAGAAATCCTCGTCTATCAAATCGAAAACTGACGGTAAAGGCGAATTGTAGCAAGAAAACAGTTCTGAAAATTAAACAGTCTGTGGATCTAAATAACGGATGAAATTTAAACAGTACCAGATCGGAACGCTAACAAGAACGTAAAGGCGCAGAAGTGAGAAAGAAAGTTGAAATCTGGTTTTCTTGCGAAGAAAAAATATTGTATTATGGATGATGAGACTTATATGCTCTGTGAGTTTTCCTAGCTACCCGGATAAGAATTTACTCTGCAATTAAGAGAGGAGGAGTTGAAGAAAAATGTAGAAGCAAGAAAAAATCTAAGTTTCCCAAAATATTTCTTGTTTGGCAGACTATATGTGGATGGGTAAAAGGAGTAAATGCTTTGTCACATCTGACACTACGTGAAGGAGTGCTTGCAAAAGCGTTTATTACCATTCATAATTCACCACGGAGGTTTTACTTTATTTTGGCTGGATTTGGCGTTGTGCCCTATGGTAAGGCAGTCAAGAATTGATACGAAGTCAATAACGTCGATTTGATACAAAGAGACCAACTTACCAAATTGTCCAGAGCTTTGCCCAATCGAAAGATATTGGGCCCTGGTAAAAAGGCAATTAAAGACGACACACAAGAGGGCACAGATAGTTGCAGATTTTCGAAACAAATGGAATAATGCACCTAAAAACATGACAGAGACTGCAAATACAAGTCCAATGACAGGCATTCTGGAAAAGCTAGCAGAATTTATTTAAAAAAATAAATAATCTTTCTTAGCTTACTAAAATTATTTTGAATTAAACACATTCTTTAAAACAGTCGGTATTATTTCAATCGAAAATATGGTTTTGAAGATAGAGGATTTTAAAGGTAGTAATATTTTTCGCACTCAGTTCTTATATAAAGCATCTAATAACACGCAAAACATTTTTTAAGTCTTTCTTCCTGAAACTTTTTGAGTCATTGTTACTGGTATCTATAGGGTGTGCTTAAGTATAGTTTTTGTTTTACTGCATCAGATAGAAAGTCTAAGAAACAGACATTTATATTTTACCTATTTTATCACGCTTATGCTCTACATGACTCTTTAAATTCAACAGAATTAAAAATGTTTTGCTGCTGATTTTCTTTTGCATTCAACTTCTGGTGCATCACGTTGCAGTTTCCAATCAGCAATCATTAACGGATTTCAGTTTCCTTGGTATCGTATCTCCATTGTATGAATATCCTGCGAGAAACCGCTCACCATGTTCATCACTGACAGCACCGAGATTCACTAGGAAGAAGTCCAAGTGAGAGTGAAGGAAATTAATCTTGAGTACCTCATTTTCTTGTACCTCATTTTCTGGTATGTGAGGAGTGGTTTTTCAACGATTTCAACGTCGTTCGGCGCTCTGTAAGTGCTCTGAAAATTGTTGACAACACCTATGAAGGCTTTCCAAGCATTGTTTTCCTGGCTAGCTAACAGCTCTTTAAATTACTTGTCACTCAAAACATGCATGATCTAGGGATCAACAAAACACCTTTGATCTTTGCGAGACATATTCTTGGAAATAGCTATCGTAAATTAGGAAAACTTTCATCTTTCTTGCTCATTGCTTTCACAAAATTTACCATGAGTCCAGGTTTTATGTGTAGAGAAGGTAAAATATCTTTACTGACTTAACAAGAGGTCTATGTGTCGCAGTTGAAGTAAAAGAGCAATGACTTTCAGATCTCCACAGATATTCTAGTTGTACCTGCTATAATGGATGTGGTTTAACAACAGTTCCAATTCCTCATACCTTTTGTTTATGTGTGCTGCCTTGCCAACAGATAATAATGGATAAACGTTGCTATTGTGTAGCAGAACAGCTTTCAGACTTAGCATTTACGAATCAATGAAGAGACTCCTATTTTCCTAATTGTTATAACAACCCACGGTCGAGAACAACTTGCAATAATACAATAGGAGCTGAGACTGTCGACTTTTGCAAAACATTTGGTGATATAATAAATATTTTTTGTACCAGGTGACAGCAGACACCATTCCTGCAGCCTTGAGTTCCTCAACTCGGCTTTTGCTTTTGACAGACTTAAATCTCTAACCAAGTCGTTCAATTTCGACTTTTTATAAATCATCTGATGAATAAGGATCAAAATATGTGTCAATGTCACTGACAGTTCCCTACAGTAGGTTTTGTCAAAGATCCCATTTTTCAGTGGTTTCGGAATTGGGAGACTGTTGTCATGTGATACATGGCTCATTAATGAAGGCAGATTAGGACTTCTTGTTTTTGACAGAGAAACCAGATACATTAGTCAAACAAAAATAATCTTTTCATTCTCATCAGATCATCAAAACAACAAAGGGCATACTCTGAAGAGTGCCTCTGAGCGAGGCTCTTAGAGTACCAGCGCATATTGTGCAGAAAATGTAAGGCACTCATTCCTTGCCTTGGTCACCAATTTTGAAGCCGAAACACACATGATAAGCTTTCTTCACGAGACCAGTTATATATTATATATTATACATTATATATTATATTTTGATTATATTACTGTTATACTATATATCCACATGGTCGGATTATACATGCCTGGATATGCACAAAAACTGTTGCGGATGAGTCATTTACTGCAGTTAAATGTTTGGTTAAAATTTTAGACAAAAATTATGATAAACGATACGTGGTACGTAAATTAGGATGTGATATTCGCGATCAGCAGCAAAAATTCATTGTGAAACACCTAACAAGGTACAAGAAGCTAAAACTTTGTGGTACGTTGTAATTAATTAATTTAGAAAATTATATTAGGATTTGATACACCTTTAACTCTTTGTTCTGATATTTCTTAAAAAGGTGTGTCCAATAAAAAGTGCACAAGTTTTAAAACCATCATAACTTTTTAATGTAATATTATTTACTTTCGTAAATTTGGAATTTAAATATTTGTTTTAATAGGTTAGAAATAGTAAAGCAGGTATTTAAAATTTTTGGTTTAATATGTTTTATTTTAGAGACAATTATAATGATTTCAAAACGACATGAAGATATAATCAATTTTTTCAAAACGCACAGTAAAAGTGAGACTGTAACAAAGTTTACTGGCATTCATTTTTTCAGAAGAGGTATATATGCAATAATACAACGCTATGAGAAGACCGGCAGCATTGAAAGAAAAGTAGTAAGTGTAAGGAAACCTGTTAAAATGACGTCAGTCAAAAGGAAGAGACTTCTGCAGCGTGCAACTTTGACTGTCGGACAAAGTGTGAGAAAGTTAGGTAGAGACATGAATGTTTCAAAGTCTTACGTGCATAAGATGCTCAAGACTAATAACATAGTGTTTCTAAGGAGGAAAGAAGCCCCAAATGTTACTCCGACACAGATTATTCGCCAGAAAGCCAGGTTGCAAAATCTCGCTAAAATTGTTGTGGAAAAGACCAAAACCGACTTTGTACTTGATGAT
>MQRK01039996.1:0-15998 GCA_001938485.1 Girardia tigrina | reverse complement strand
CTTGCCATTTTTGCATGATTGACTTTTCTCCAACCTTCAACAAATATTACCTTTGCTATCAATCTTCAAGGACTCTAAAATTTCTTTCATTTTATACGAATCAAATGCTATCATAAAAATGGCTACATATTTGGCAATCTTTCGCTGTATTCTCGACATAGCTATTCAAGAAAATTTTGGTTAAAAACTAAAAATGAGTGTCAGAAATAATAAGTATTTGAAAATACTTGATATTGAAATTGAAAAAGTTGAAATTCAGTTGAATTTCTAAGTCATGATTGTTTTATTTTTTTATTTTGATTTATTTATTAGCGACAAATGATATAAATCAATTAACAAGATTTTTAGTCATTGGTGATATAAAAATGAATAATCCTGTAATAGTAATAAAAATTAAGATAATAATAATAAAAATAATTTTTGAAATTTTATATTTTTCTCAAATTCCTCTACTCCGAATTAATTGAGATTTAATATTTTATCTTTCTTTCGGTATCTTCTCTTTTTTAATATGGGAATATATTTTTAATTAATGAATATTTATTAGACACATAATTGCAATATATAATTAGTATTTTACTGAAACAAATGGTTATTATTTAATAGTTATAATGCCTTTTGTTAACAAGTAATGACTTATTTTTTAAAATTAAACATTTATCATAATATCGTAGAATCAAGTTATTTTTATATTAAATATGTTTCAATAATATTTTGAATCAAGTCACTTGTGATAAAATATATAAATAACGTGAAAGCCTTTCTTCGTCCAAAAAGAGTTAATAGACAAGCATTAATTATTATTTTTTCCTTTAATTTAAAAGTATATTATTAGGTCGTCACGTATGAAATTTGTAGAATTAAAGTCAAAGTTTATTGATTATTTACCAATGCAAATATTTATGTCATTCATCAAAGTTTGCATCCATATTATCTAGACACTTTTGCTATTTGGGCGGCAGCTCGTTGAGGTCATTTGAATAAAAATTTGGTGGGCCAGAATCTTTAAATTCCTGAAAGGTTATTTTTACGATGTCTTCAGAATTGAATTTTTTTCCTATCAAAAAGTTGCTCAAATTGAGAAAGAAATTTTAGTCAGTTAGGACTAGGTCTAGATGATGCAAGTTTTGTCATTGTCTTAAGTGCAGTACGTTGTTTTACATTGTCGTGGAACAAGATATTAGTCGATCTGTTAAAAAAAACGTGGCTGTTTCTCTTTGAGTTTCCACATTATATCTTCGATTAGTTGCAGTAGAGATCTGCTGTGATCGATGATCTAGATTTCATGAAGTCATAATGGATTACGCCTTCGGCAGATCCCCACACACTAACATTCAGCTTCTTTTGTTGAATGTTGTACTTTGGACTATGTTTTGGTGCTTCATTCGTATCCGTTACAATTCGTATCAATCCAAAGGCTTTTGTTTCTGCGTTTCATTCAACTCATTTGGAATCCACTTATCCAACTTTTTCACTATTCCAACTTTAGCCAAGTGATTAAATATTGTTTTCTTTGTGACAGCAAGCATTAGAGATAAATACTTTGTGTATGATCTGACTTCAATATTTGAACTTATTGTAATCCTACCTACAAATGTCATACTTGTCGACATAATAGGTCCAGCAAAGGCTCGAAATTCGGACCGCACAGAGAGATGTAGAATGGTGCAAGGGTTATTATCTTTGATGGGTCCACAAGAGTTAATAGACGTACATTAATTATAATTTTTTATTATATATAATTTTATCATGATCCGAAATAAAGCATCGCAGGGAAACGTTTTTTCTGCTATTTTTTCCATGAACCAATTTTATCATAAATTATAGTTGTTAAAACGAAAAAATCTCAAACTAAAATCAAAACATGTTTTTTGATATAATTAATTTCTATAACACAAAAATTAATAATTCACAAAATAAATAAATTTTAAGTTTGTGATACGTAATTTTTAGACGAAACTTAGACAAGAAATTTAGAATACATATATAATATTTTTAATGTTTTTAAAAATACACAGACGTTTTTTTCTAAACTTTCTTATTTCTTATCAAAAAATAGTCAAGCGAGGATGTTGATGGGTTTTCCATTACTCAAATAATGAAAACGATGAACGTCTATTACATATTTCTTCGTTGTAAATTTAAAAAATAAATATAAATTATCAAGGACGTGCAGTTTATTTTGGTGTTTTTTGTGGTTGTCACGCTCCGAAGAAAAACTTATAAAAATAATATCTTAATTAGGTGTAATAAATGTATTTAAGAAATGCATAAATAAAAAATTAACAATAAAAAGGACATGTTTAAATGCATTTACAGAAATTTGAGTGTCAATTTTAAAGTAAAAGATTTTTCGTCAGCATGTTCCTATTGTCCTTCATTTTTAATAACCGATGCGTTTTATCTATTGAAACAGCGAAATGTATTATGTATTTTCTTATATTAATATTCCCAAAAAAAGTCATTAAATTTTGGACTAGGTCTTATACGGGGGGATGTCTTATATTTGGAGATACACGATACGTCTATTTCAGAGTCTATTTGAAGGAAGTTAGAACTTCTAGATAACAAATTCTAGTAACTAGGAGGTTTTTAAAATCTTGTGTCTTTTCTGATTTTGTCTTGCACAATATGGAAATATTTTACTGTTTTATAGTTGGTTTATTGAGTTTTACTATATTCTCTTAATAGTTATCTAAATAAGTAGTCTTTTGCTGGTCAACAACTTTTAGTCTAAGTAAGTTTGCATTTCATTTGCAATACCTAATACATAAAAAATGTTTGCGAATTTAAATGAAGCTCATGATGAGTTACAACAGACGGCTCGAACCGTTCATGTCACACTGATTCATAAAGAGATTATCGTAGTCTCCTCACCAACGGTCTTCTGTGGCGTCACCCATTCGATGCTGAACCAATCCTTGTCGATTAAATTCGCTGACCAGAACCCAGCAGTCCACAACGAGTGGGGGTCTACGACCGTTACCGATCCGGACGTCTTCTGGGACAGAGACTACATCATCGGGAACGACGATATGATGACTACACGCAACACTCAGGACAAGCTCTACGACATTTTGAAGCTAGCAAGACTTCAGACAATCGAATGTTTCGGCGCACAGTCGATGCCATCGGTGGGAATGATCACAGCGGTATATTTTGTATCTTATAAATTATTTTTGAACGATGACTCCACATGTAGATTAATTGATAAATTAGATTATACATTTCTTTACTAAATTTAAACTTTGATTATTTGATGGAATTAAAATTAAAAATTCAAAAGAATCATAATCATTAAAATTTTGAAAATATTTGTATGTTGATAATCGGGTTTCTCCAAATATAAGACATCCCCCCGTATAAGACCTAGTCCAAAATTTAATGACTTTTTTTGAGAATATTAATATAAGAAAATAAGAAAATATGCTACTATAAGACCTACTGGTAATTTTTCCATCAAAATTAATATAAGACAGTGCATTATATTTTGAGAAACACGGTGGACGTTTTGGTATATATTCTAAATCCAGATCGACAGAGATCCTCGATTGTCTTGAACATTGGCAGAATAGTATGAATCAATTGAGCATCTCCGAAGTGAGCGATTATTTAAAAAAGATGATTTGTATTTGCCAAATAGTTTCTACCCGATACAGAGTCTATGATTCACTACCTTGTACGTCAATGCTGAGTATTATTTGTAATATACAGTTATCTGAAACAGTCGGGAGAGGCTTATAAAGAAGTTGCAACACAAGGGTTCTCACGAGGGGTACTCGGTAAAGGTGCACCTTATATGATATTCACTAATTCCCATCACTTGTATTCGAATGAAAATCCTGAATGCAATCAAAAAGCTTGAAATGAATTACCAAGGAAATAATTTTATTGCAATTTGCTTCAGCTAAAAGTCATAATCTGTGTTTTCAATTTGTGAATTTTGGTTCTGGTGGGTTGTGTGGCTGGGTAGTGTGGTTGTTGATGACAAGAAACAAATGTAATGCTTTCAACCTATCCAAATACCAGTCACAATCCCTAATAAACGATGATTATTAATTTACAAAAGGAAATTTGGTCACAGATGAAATTTAAAAAATAATTTTGATAATACTAATTGCTTTTGACTGTAATATTTATGCTATTAATGATTCTGAAAAATACCATCATACCGAATCAGGTGTGAGCAGTACAACTTTATTTTATTTTTTTAAATAATGATTCTTTCAAGAGTAAATTTTCAAGAAGTCTGAACAACAGTCATAATTATACAGCTGTTTCCTTCTATCTACTTCCTAACAATTCCTTTATAAATGCTTAGAATTAAAAGTTCATTACTCTTAAAAAAATAATTTTAAAATTAATTTTCTATTAATATCATTTTAGAATAAAATTAATTTTTAGTGAATCAGTATTATATTTTTTATTATATTATATTAAGTTTGAAATTTCTTCTTAGTCAGGGTTCCTGCAGTATATTGTTTAGTATGTGGTTTTGAATTTGTTTCTCCCCTCAAATGGAAGATTGATATTTTAAACATTTTAAAACGTCAGATTATTTATTCAATTTAAAATTTAAATAACAACTTTAATATTAAATTAATATATCATTAATAATATATTTAAAATATTCTTTTAAATAATTAAAATTATTTTGTAATTTAAATTTTAAATTATTTTGTAATTTAAATTGTAAATTAATTTGTAATTAATTTTTTTTGAATAATACCACGTTTAAAAATAGAATTAAAATTTTATCAATCAAGAACGATGACTAGCTACAACCGATTTGTGGAGAATTGTTCTAGTGGCAATTCAAATAGTGATATCAACAAATGAATTGAAAATCCAATTAATGTTCTTAATATAGATTATAATAACTGAATAGATATTGATTATTAAAAAATTTAAATATTATTGATAATAAATTATTTTAAATTACATGATACTTACTTGTCAAATAATTTATACACATAAAGCCTTCCCCGACTAAACGGATAACTGAGTATTGTAGAGACTACAGTACCAGCATTGGCGTACAGGGCAGTGAGTCATAGACTGTATCGGACAGAAACCAAAATAGACAATACAGAGCCTACTAACTCTCTCGCACGGTTTTAGATGCAAGAATGCGAACTTTCAGTGCACGGACACGCTTCAGTTTCCCAGTCAGAAAGGACCAGTCATGATCCCTCGTACCGTGATTCTGTAGAACTTTGGTTGTGTAAACACGTTTCGTACAATGAGTAAAGAAACACCGAAATATCCCCACATCAATTGTATTATTTAACCGAAAATCGAGAACCACCCTTGGAATCACTCCTGTGTCCGTCTTAGCGGTACCATCTAGTGGCACTGACACATCATGCATCGCGATCAGGTTCAAAGATTTTATACATCCTTGATCGGCATTATTTTGGTACTGGTATTGACTTGGGTTCGGTGATCGATCAAAAAATGTATCTTTAACCATCCATCCGTTTTATATGTTTTGTGACAATTTCCCATGGGACATCGGAAAGGTTTGTCACCAATCTGACGCTGCGGCAACGTGACCGTATGCATGTTTAATATGTCTTCTTAGTTCCTTCTGTTCCGCAAAAGCTTTGAAACAAGAAGTATACATGGATTGCACTCTTTTGATACGCAGTTGGAGCATTTTCTGGTACTTTTTTCTTTGTTCAAACGCTTCTATCAGTTTTTCAAACACAGTTCGTTTGATTAGGTGTTTGAATTTCTCGTCAGTGTCGAGAATTCCTCTATCATTCAAGCATTCCTGTATTCGACCAGATCTTCTTAGCCGCCGAATAACCAGAGCATATCGCTGGCGATACACTCTTTCATCAACTGCTTTTTACTGCCGCTGACTTTTCTATTTCCTGAGGCCATTTCAGAGTTTAATACTCTTTTACCTCACATACACCTTTTCGTCTATTGTACTCATAGAATACAATACGCCGTTTCACCAGTACCACACGCACCTCGGGCAAACCAATTGACATATCTGTATTACATATTCTGTCAAGTTTAGTTTTACCAAGAGCAGTGCATGTGCAGGTATTCTGAAAAGCTTGAAGTAGGGCTACCTCTTTTTCAAGTGTTGCCTAGCACTCACCCAATAATACACTACCGGAAAATGCTTGATTTGATTAGTCTTCTTTTCAGTGCTATAGGAACTCGGTTACTTTGAATCACAGGCTGCAATTCGCGTAACTTACTCATTCCACAACCGCTGACCAGTCCCCGAGGCACATGACTTTCGTCTTAGATGCACTAATAATCAACCCAAATTCTGAAAATGTGTTTCTAAGTATATCAAGGTTTTTACAGGTACGATCAACATCAGAGTCGATTATACATAGATCATCTGCATAAACAAGTCTATTGACTTGAAACTCGTCACCATGCTCGTCGATTAGGGTAATTCTTCCACCGAATCCTTTCAGTATCGCCGTTTTGATAACTTCATCGAAGACCAAGCTAAAAAGACGAGGTCCCATCACACATCCCAGTGTGACACATCATTCCATGAGAAACTCACAATCTCCCACAAAGGCAATAAAGTTCTCATGGAATTCCTTGATCAGGTGGAGAATCTTGTCGGTCAAGCCGAATCTTTTCAGACAGGCCCATAGAACTTCACGTGGGACATCTGAAAGACACCTGAGTATACTTATGGCTTGCATAGTACATCTTTTCAGTGGAAAACCAAACTGCCAAGGGTCTAACCTTTCTTCCATCGCCGGTGTCACTCAAGTAACAATTATTCGTGCAAAAACTTTGCCGGTGACTTCCAAGAGGAAGATCCCTCTATAATTATTCGGATCAGACCTTGCATTCTTTCCCTTGAAAAGTGTTACCACTTTTGCACTCCTCTAAACCTTTGGGAACTGATGATCATCCCCCATTCCAAATTATTTCAAAATTGACCTTCAGTTTGTCAATGAGAGGTTGTCCACCCCATTTTAAAACCTTCGCAATCACCCCATTTGAACCGGGTGCCTTTCCATTACTCATTTGTGATATGACAAGCCTAACCTCTTCTGTGTTCGGTGAATCTATACCAATACAACTTTCATCAGAGAATCGAGTCATTCGAAGAGCTTCTGATAATGACTTGCCATCTGACTATTAGAGACTGATGGCCCATGCATAAAGAGCGTGTGCATTTTCATTTCTAAATTTCCCAGCATTCGCAATTCTAGATAAGTCACACCTTTCTTCTTGAAGCTTCCAACATTTAAAATTTGTTCAATCTCATTACTGAGATTGATCAATCTTTCTCGCTTCCATTTACAAATGGAATAGGTTACCTTGTTTCGTGCTGCTTTCCAGCCCTGCAGATTTTCTACGGAAGGGTGCAATATCTATTTCTTTCTGTGGTGACTCCTTTCGTTTATGAGATGACTTAGTTCAGTTTTGTGACTATGTAACCAGTTTCCCTTTAGAGGTATCATTTTGACCTTCCAGTACTTTTCAGTATTGTTGTAATAACTTTCACTGTGATTTCCCATCCTGATCCTGCTTTCCCAATGGTTCACTGAAGCTTGGACGACAAATATTCGCGGTCACGAGTTACAAAACCTCTCTGAATACTTTTAGGCAATTCTTTTTTCGGTTTCCATTTCGCACTAGCTGTCTTATATCTTTTTGTTTTTAGATATAAGACTACGCATTCGTGATCGGATCCACAGTCATAAAGATGCTTAGATTGTACATCTTTGATCTTGTTCATATTTTCTGAATGCACAAGAAAGTAATTCAGTAGCTCCCTCCTCTTCGTCCCCGGGTAGGTCCATCTGGTGCTTTTCAACTCATTACGGCGAAAAAAGGAGTTTACTACCCTCATATCTTTCTTTTCAGCTAGTAATACTAACCTTTCCCCATTATCCGACATATGTGCACTGTGTGCATACTTTCCAATGCTGGGTACTTGGTTTTCTCCACCAAAGTGTATGCGGTAATTGAAGTCTCCTCCCATCACCAACATGCACCCAAACTGCTTAGCTTCTGCCTCTACGATAATTATTCTGAAGGAAATGATTTTCACTCTAAAATTCGATTCGAGAATGCCTCAAACTCGATATCACCTTTAGGTAGTCTGGTCAATAAACCAACTCATCTTTCCGTAATCTGTCCCATTTGTGGTCCACTGTTGTAAAGGGTTCACTTTTCATAATTCTCAGTCACGACGCCCAATTTGTGTATTTCCGTCAGGATGGCTACATCTTCATTTAGCTTTTCTAGAGCGTCAGTAACACTCAAGACTTTCTGATCATCTAACCTCCAAACATTCCATGTACAAACCTTCTTCAAACCAAACCGCGAGTCCCGCCTAGGAGACACCAGTCCGGTTCCCAATAAGCCTAAGATCCTATTATTTGGCGAGCAATCCCAGTATTCTCTGCGCTGTCTATTTCTTTAGTAGCATCAGTGATTAAGGTACCTACTCAGGGATTGCTCGTCCTAGCTGAGAGCACTTCCTCTCGAATTTAGTTGGATATCCAGGATCGCGGCGAGGACGCATCGAGAGGATGAAGCTATGTATACATACGTAAGTCATATACATCTATTTATACTATTTGAAACTCAAGGTCTTGATGGATATTGGACCCATAAACATAAAATATAATATTATCAAGAGACACCGCCAAATACCTCACCGTTTTTCTTCTATAAAATTGCTCTTCGTGATGAAAATAATGCAAAAAATATCTAAATTTTCATTAAAAATCTTATTTTCGATAATTCTAACGTTTAAAGGGTGAATTATTTAACAGGCGACGATTTTCTTTGAATCTGAGCGTCAACCAGTTAATAATACGAAGTAATTATATTTATAAAATATCTCCTAAAAAAGCGTAAAATTGCAAAGAAACTGTAGAATGTGCTGATAGAATTGTTATACTTCAGTAAATCTCCTTTCAAGAAGTTTGATGATATTTCCGACAATTATTATTCATTTAAATCGGTTTAGTAAATCGCATTTGTCATTCAATAAAAAAATAATCCTTTACCCTTTTAGCAACGGCGTTTGATCCATTAAATACTCATTTGTTTCAGTCTTTCTTTCTTGCTGATAAATTGAAATTTTAAATAATGTAAGCAAATTACTATTATTAAATTTGTATATATTCTTTTAAAGATTGTGTTGAAATATCCTTTATATATATTGTATTGAATATTAGGACTAATACAAATAAAATATGTACGAATCTTCTTATATATATATATATAAATTGTTGAAGATATTCATTATTGAGGATGTATTAATTTTTTTCATTTTGGTTATTAATAAATGTGTTTTTTGAGTCTTATTAGTAATGATTCACAATACATCTGATTATATGAATCAAAATTTGTGTGAAAAATAGAAAACTCGTCTTTTGAAATAGTTGAAGTTATATCTTTGTTACATTTGCAGTGATCAGAAGATATGAAAATATGCGATTCATTGAGAAGAAAAGAAATGTATATCTGCTTCCTGGAAATATGCGTTGAGGAGAAGATTATTCAAAATTTTAGTTTCAAATCAATGCTTCACAGAAACCTACAAAGTGTATATATCAGAATGATCCACAAAAAGATGCTAGGAAGACTGATCGAGAAAGAAAAAAGAGCGAGAAATGACAATATGAAGGCGCTGACAATAATTCAATTCGCGTTATATGATGTAGGTGGTGATTTTTGGTTTCCTTTATGTGTTATCATGTCTATCAATAATTCTAATAATTTAAATAAAAGTAAATTTGCTACTCAGAATAAGAAATTAAATAAATTAAGAAAATTATTTGGAGTTTTTATATTTGACGTTAAAAATACTATTATTAATTTGAGTAATGGAAATTTATTTAAAGGATGAAATCGATACATTAAAATATGAACCTAAACATTTAATAAAATCAAAATTTGATAAATTAAAATTTCAATCAAAGATTGAAGCAATATATTGCTATTATTTGTCTAATATTTCTTATATTCATAGTTTTGATTTCGGATATTTTAAGCATGTTTTGAATAAAAATACTTCAGATTGTGTAAATAAAAATATTAAGCAAAATAAAAAAATCCCGCACCCAGAAAATTGAAAGCGGCAATAAATCTCCAACGCCATTGGGATTGTGTTCGGATCTCATTTACCAATATACAATATAATTTAACAATATACATGTAATGGATGTAGCGCCACATACATTGGAGAGACTTCACGTCATCTCTGTAAACGAATTCAAGAACATGAGAGTAAGAGTAATATTGCAGAACATAGGAAAAAATGTAAATGTGATGTTAATATTAATAATTTCAAAATTCTGTGTAAGCATTTTGATAGTTATTGGGAGAGAGTGTTGTGCGAAGCATTGTTAATAAGGTCACGTTGCCCTAAAATCAATGTTCAATCGGCAGTCTCAACCAGCTTATTGAGAATTTTTGATTAGCATGATTTCATGCTATAGTATATAAAAGATATGTTGATGATATATTTCTAGTTTTTAAAAATCAGGCTGATGTACTTCCATTTTTAATTTTTATGAATTCGTTTTATGAAGTTATTTTGCCCTTGCAATCTGCTTAAAACTTCATAAGAATGTTAATGTTGAGATGTAAAAATTTAATATAATCATCATTTTTGTATTTATATACAGGCGAATTGATTATTATTCAGGGATCTAAAGATGACGGTTGATTCGTCGAAATATATTGTCAATAAATATATTTTTTTTAATGGATGAGTGTTGTTTTTAATAGAAAATTATCATTCAAATTTCATTTTATCAATATATATGTGTATAAATCATTTATTATAAATGTCCAGTAAATTAATAAGTATGAATCCAAAGAAAATATTAAATAATTCGACCTATAATTACTTGAAATTAGAAAGATAATCGTCCTGAAACACAAAGCGAATCGTATAGCGAGTCTGGGAATACTTGTACGAAATTTGCTATGCCTCCCGCTTCAATATTGTGGACAGAATTCAATCAGAAAATGTGAAAAATCTAATTTAAATCCAATTTAAAAAATGTCAGTTCAATCTGATTAATTATTCAGTCACCTAAACAGTTAGGGAGTAACAAATTCCAGTTTCATTCAAGACTTATCGGAAATTTTATAATAATAAAAATTACAAATTTTCAATTAAATTTGATGTAAAATTGTCAATAAATAATGATATAACTTTCGAAATTGAGATTCTTAATCAACTTTATGAGGATTTACTTTCAATAGCAGGAAAGACAAACAAAATTTCTGAACGCATAAATCAGGAAAATCTTTTGCAGACTGATGGTTAATTAAAGATTGAATATTAATTAAAGAATCCCAACAAAATATAATTATTACGATATAAATAATAAAAAAATATTTTTCAACTTTAGTGTTAATTAGAAAACAATAAAATAGAAATTCAATACCAATTACGTCGTTGAGTGACGCCTTAAATCGCCGGGTCGGCTCCGCCATTGTTACCGGGGTGGAGTAAGCTCCCATATTTATCTATTTACAGATAAGGAAACCTATATGAAGATCTTATCCTAAAAAATAGATAAAATTAGTTAATAAAAGGGCTTATTTCGATATTTATGGTTACAAATAAGGCTGAAGGTTATATTAAAATATTTAAGTTAAAATTTGAGGAAAGACAATTTTTTTGTTAGTCACAAGTAATATATAAAACAATATTAATATAATTTAAGCAGTTGATAAACCTGATTCCAAATGTACATCCTCTTAGTTATAAATCATTGGAAGTGTCTTCGTTATTGGTTTTAATAGATTTATAAATGAGCATAAAAAGTTTTTTATCATTATTTACTTCTGAGGAATGTCATCAAAAATATAATATAAACATGATTTTTAAACATTTCATTTTAGCCTTAAAATTTATTTTACCCTAGCAATCTGTTCAAAACTTCATAAGAATGTTAAAATTTAAAGTAAAATTTAATTAAAATTTAAAGTAATTAAAATTTAAAGTAAAAGTTAAAGTAAAAATTTAATGCATAGACTCAATTTTCGAGGTTTTCACTCGAGATCGTATTTAAATTTAAATTAAAAGTTTACATAATCTAATAATTTATTTTGAAATATGAATCTGTTTATTTCTTACAAACTTTCAAGGAACATATTTTCTTTACACAAACCATTATAAATAAATATAATGTTACAGAAATGACTATTTGAAAATCCATGGTGAAAATTTAAATTTTCAATTTCTAAAAGTACATTTAACAATTTACGTTTTATCAGTGGTGTCGCTAGGGTTGGTGTCACCCATTACGGTAAAGTCACGGTGTTAGCCCTCTAGATTTATCAAAATGTCAAGAACAAAAAAAACAAGTTTACAGTCACCGAAGGTCAGCTGTCAGCGTGTACAAGTATTAAAGAACTGTAATAAAGTGAAGTAAATGAGATTATGAGGCAGATTCACGCAGTAAGGTAACATCTATATAATAATCAAAATATTATACCAACAACATTACAGTAATGCTAATGACAAAGCTACTACTGGGAAATGATTAGGAATACAAATATAATTATATCAGATATATAGTGTGAAGGCAGTGGAGCCCAATCCGTCCATCATGCATTGTAAATGCATTTTTGTAGGATATCTACAGTAGCTGTGTATAGGTACCGTTTGAATGATTTCACAACAAGTCAACAAACGTGTGCGTAACTTTATCATAGCATAAAATTACTGGTAAAGTCAAATCAACATGAAATGGCGTAATAATATTTATAAACCGAAAATTGGCGTCATAGACTCCGAATAACCTGTGTTTTTTAGTTAACCTTAGCTTAAAGTCGGGTTATTTCCGCGAAATATTTTTCGTTTGGTGACACCTCTGAGATTGTGTACTGCGTTTTATATTAGATATAACAACACTAAAATTTATTGTTACTAACAAGAGTTACAATTAATTTTCAATCGCCCGCTAACGTTTCAGTTTTAAAACAAAAACAATTTCAGTTTTTCATTAATTTTCACAATCCCAGATTACATTAGAAATCACAATAGTCGATAAAATTTACGTCTTTAAATTTTACAATTCCAACTTCTATTCTTAGGATTAAAAACTATTACATTTAAAAACTTACGTTTTATATTTAAATATTCCAAAAATTACATTTGAAGAATTTCCCTAACAATATTAAAGTAATAATTACATCATTAATTTCGAAAAAATTCTAATTTTATGTTCTTAAGTTTTGAAGATTTACATTCAAAGTTTTCTAAAATTTCATTTATTATTTTTCCCTTTATATTTTTTAAAGAATCGATTTTGTCTTCTTTACTTTTTCAAGTTTATATTTTTAATTTTTACAAAAAAATACATTTTACAAATTTTAATTATAATGTTCTTAATTTTTGGGAGCTCCAAAATGTCATGAATAACAAACACTTTCACGTCAAGTATTTCTTCATTACAATCTATCTTTGTGATACCTTTTAAAAGATGTCTTTTGAGGAACCTATAAATAAGGCTAAATGCAAGTATTAAAAAATCATTTAGTAGTAAATTTCTTTAAAGTTATATTTATTATTTTTATAAAATTTTAAAATTTTCATATCAGCATTCGCGTCCCGAGGGACAAATTTAGCCAAATCTTACCTGGTAATTGATTAGTATCCCATACAAAAGTACTTTACCAAAAATGTATTTAAAAGATTATGTTTCATTCATTGCTGGTATTCTGCCTACTCGATGTTAAATTTATAAAATGTGTGCCATACTGTATGCCAAAAGAAATTATCATGTTTACTCATGACGACAATCCGTACTCAATCGATTCGATAACTGATGCACGCGACAGACTCGACGATCAATCGTCCTTTGATCCAGAAAGGTTCTGTCGGAGAGTTGTATCTGACTGCGATTCCGTCATTGCAACCTCTGCTGCGGTCGATCATAGAGGTTATTCGCAGACATCAGTGGCACTGGTTCATCTAAGTGATCCCACCTCTAGTCTAAATGATCTAATGACTGGAACTGGGTATGGACAGCATGACATCAAGAGAGCAATCTCGCACATTCTTCTGGTGCTCGGTGATGGATTGTCGATCGATGAGGCGGTGAATAATCCGGTTCGAAAAATGTCGAATTTCTCTTATGTTCCATTGGACTATCAAACAAATGTCAAGCCATGCGTCAACATGTGGTTATCTGATAATCAAAAGATATACCTAGATTTTCAAAGGTTTCTGTTCCTACAACAATATCAGCATATTCACTTGAACGTGGAAGCATGTTACATAATTTTTCAGTCACCTCAAATATATCGACAGCAAAGACGGAAACATGATCTATAAATTAATATTGATCAAAGCGACAGTTATATTTGAAATGGGCACCATGGTTTTTTTTAATTATGACAAAATGTATTCATACTGTTTTCTTGTATAGGAAAATATTTTTTTTAATCTTTTTAGTTAGAATACAAATGTGGTTTTTAAAAATCTTTTTTATTGTAAGTTTAAATATAATTTATAATTTTAATTTAAATATAATTCACAAAATATAATTTATATTTTCTTGAAAAAAGTTTGATAATTATATTTTGTATTCGAATTAATATGTTCCTTGTTTAGTCACTTTCTGGAACTGTTTAAGTGGTATATAATATTGTCGTTTTGAATATAAACATGAATAAATTTAATTTATTAAATTTCTTCTTTAATCTTTTAATTTATAAATTCAAAAAATATAATTTATATTTTCTTTAAAAAAAGTTTGATTGATAGATTTTGTATTCAAATTAATATGTTCCTTGTTAGTGATGTTCTGGAACTGTTTAAGTCTCATAAGTCTTGTGATTTTATCAAGAAGAAAAATTTGATAGCTGATGTCAATTAAAAATCAGAAATAATTTATGATTTATATTTATAATTATATAAAAAACAATATAATAAAGAAATTCGAAGAACAACGAAAATAATAAATATTTTTTTTTGTTACGGAGAGTAATATTAGTGAAAAAAAGACTATTTTACTTGAAAAGAAGAATATCTAATCTTTAAAAGACTTGCTTTGGCAAAAAATGTGTTTTTATTTCAATCTGAACAACTGACACTGAAAAAAATATAATCCACCTATTTATTGAGTATTTTTTTTAGAATATTTGACTTTCTTTGAATGCTTTTTGTAGAATATTCTCGAAGTAATTGTTGTATTTTTTTATATTTCACTAAAAATAATAAATAAATAGTCAATTAAAGACAAAAGAAAAAAAGAAAGGAAACGTTTCCAGAAACATTTATTTAATAAATTTTATTTGAAATATTTATAGTCTTTCATTACTAAAATAACTGATTTCACAAAAAAAGGTCCATTTGAAAGATTTTAAAATAAATAATTTATGATATTAAATTTTATGATCCTCGTGAGGAGTTAGTTTAAATTTTCAATTTTCCAAAGAATTTTTAAAAAATTTTTACTTTTTAAAAAACCAACAAAAAGAAAATGATTATGTATAACAACAAACTACATAAAATTCAAAAATCTAAAGGTAAAAAAATGAATTTTTGAAATAAAACTGTATAATAATTAAAAAAAACAAAAATTGTAAGTCAAAAAGTTTAGATTAATTAATACAGATTATTATGGACACTTAAGTGGTTGTAGTAATATTGCTGAACTGAAAGAACATTGTAAAACTCCTTTTGAAATAATTAAAAAGTTTTATGCAGCAATTTTAAAAACTATTGAAAAAGAGTCTCGTATGATGCATTAATGATGAAAGCGGTTAATCCAGTAATAAGCGGTTAATCATGTGACTCATCAACTGTGTTGAAAGTGTTTACGTGAAACAGTTATTGAAAAATTAATTGCGTAATTATCAATTTAACATATATAATCTTAACAGTCAGGATCAGAAATGCCGTCGAAATATATTACATCAACAAAAGATTTTATTTTAATATGGCGTTTTTAAATTTTTAAAAAGAACTTACCGTTATTTTGCAAATTTTATCAGGACTATAGATATATTTCCCA
>MQRK01039902.1:0-13383 GCA_001938485.1 Girardia tigrina | reverse complement strand
TATTCTTCGCATACATCCAAAATACCAATTTTCCATCTGGGTGGGAGAAACATTTCCAAATACTAAACTCAACATACCAAATTTAAAATATTCCTCACATCCCCTTCGATTTAAATGGCTTTAGCCATTCCACATTCCTGATCGAAATTCTACCATCATCTAATTGTATATCGTAACTTCTTTCCTGTCGTCGGTCCTTTATTGTTGTTGGGCCCATATATCGATCCTCGTCTTTCGTTACGTTCTCTTTCCATATAAGCACTTTATCTCCAATTCGGAATACTCGTTTCGTCAGTGTCGTGTTTTTATTCATTTCCTTCTCCCTCCCAGATGTCTTAGTTTCCTACCATAACTTATTTCTACTGGTGATATCCCTGTTGTTGCTTGAACTGTGCTATTTATCAGAAACTATTTCTGGCAGTATTTCAGTCCAATCTTTGTCGAGCTCGTCTTTCATCCGTATATTCATGACATCTTTAATTGTTCTGAATTGTCTCACCACAATCCCTTTGGTATTATTGTACTAAGGACTAAAATATCAGCTTTAAATCTATTCACTGTTTCTTTAAAAACTGCTGACTCGAATGTTTTTCCTCTATCGACATGTATTTTTTTGGTAGTCCCTATTTCCAAATCCATTTATCTAATAATACCTTTTGTACAGTTTTCTCGTCTTTTTTTGAGGTACTGCGTTCAAACTGATGTATCTACTAAATTGATCGATTATCGCTATTGAAATTATATTGAAATCCATTAATATTACTTTTAAAAGGTCCGCAGAAATCCATATATATATTTTGGAATGCTTCATTAGGAGATTGCTTAATGTGTTTCTCTATTGTTTTTGTTGTTAGGGTCTTTCTTTTCTGACAATTTATACAACTTTGCACGATTTTCTTTGCCGTTTTTCTCACATCTTCCATATCTAAATCATCTTTCAAATAATTATAAACTTTCTTGCTATATGTGTAACACAGCATCTTGTGTATGTCTTCACGAATTAAGTCCTTTTAATTTCCGGAATCCAGTGTTTGTTATCCATTGTCATTACGATATCATCTTTCAGTAACCATTTCTATGTTTTACCGATTCTGATATCTGATCTAAACTGTTTTTATCTCTTCATTATCTTTCTGACATTTGAATCCTTTATATTCCTCGTCTAAAGCTAGGATTCTTGTTTTGGCTTTATCTTTCTTAGCTTCTTCGTGCATCGTCTGACATTGCACACATTTCACAGGAATTTCTCGACATTGTATCAGCGTTAGTGTTTTTCACCTTTCCAATATTCCATTGACATATCTAACCAACAATAACAAAAACTTTTACTCAATGAATTTTGATTGTCAATATTTTAAAAATAATTTGTAATTATTTTTCGAAAACAATTAAAGAAAAATAAATTAATTTTTGCGAAAATTTTGCTTTTCGAATTTCTTTTACGAATCATTTATGAAATATTGACAAAAATTTTTGAATTAAAATTTTTTCTAGTTGAATCTCAGTACAAAATAGTGTCTAATTGTCCTATTTAAACTTTATTATCCATTATTAAATGTAAAAAGAATGGGATTTTTTTTGTTTATTTTAATTTGTCTGTATTTTTATGGTTTTTATATATGTATTTGCGGTTATGCAATTTTTTACGCTTTCTTTTATTTATATATTAATGCTGTCCTTCCAAAATGTAAATGCCCTATTATAATATAAAATCAGACAATTTGGATTGGTAATTTTTTCATGTCTGTTTGTATTTATCACATAATAATGTAGATGCTCTATTTAAATATAAACAGGTGTAAGATTGTAATGTTTTATTACATTATAATTATATTTATACTAAAATTTCCATGTTATAAATTCATATATTGAGTTTTGTGAACGCTAATTTGATATTGTTAAAAATAATGTTATGAAAGCTTTTTTTAAGAAATTGATAATTGAATATGTTTCAGAATTTTGTATTCCATCATCAGCTATTATAGTGTAATATTTGTTAGTTTTATTGGAAAGTTTTTTATTTATTATTGATAATTCAAGATAGGGTACGCTACTTTTTGGCGCCGCCGTTTTGGTGCTGAATTTTATATTTAATTTTTTTATTTAAATTTTTTTTATGTAATAAAATTGGGAACCGGTCTTTTTGGCGCAGATTTTTTTTGAATTTTTTTGAAAAAATTTATAGAAGATATATATAGAGAATTTTTTAATTAAATATGAAATCTTTTAAAAATAAAGAAAATTCATGTTTGAAATAATTTAATTATTTCTTATAAAGATTATAATGTGAGTATAATTTTTGTGATTATTGTGAGATATATTTAACAAAATTTATGGAAATTAATAATTATCTTTATAACTAACTGTTTAAATAATAAATAAGTGTTTATAACTAAAAACTCTATTAATTTCTGAAGAATTATTGTGTTGTTTAAAGATATTTATAGCTGATTGTTTTTCTCACGTAACTTAGGATGTTGAATTTTTTTTATATTTTATTACAATATTTTTTAAATAATTTTAATTTTTTTAAATTTTGTTTTATATTTTAATTAATTTTAAATATATTTTTGTTTATGGTAACCAAATTTAAAATGGTTTTAAGAATTATTTATTTTAAAAAATTCAGCTGCAAAAATTTCAGAGTTAAAATATATTCTTTATATATATCTTATTTAAAATCTTTCAAAAAAATTCTGCGCCAAAAATATATTCTTTAAATTCTTTCAAAAAACATTTAAAAAAATTCTACGCCAAAAAATATATTTTTTAAATTTTTTCAAAAAAAATTCAAAAAAATGGATCTCTAAAAAACGGTGCTAAAAAGACCGGTTCCTAATTTTATTAAATAAAAAATTCGGTGCCAAAAAGTCTGGCGCTAAAACGGCGGCTCCAAAAAGTCCTGATTCCTTCAAGATATTATTGAATAATAATCACTAAATATTTCTAAAATTTAAGAAAAGATATTAAGTTTTGAAATTTCTTTACTTTGTTCATTTAGATTGTTTACTATTTGGTTTGTAGTATCTTATCAAAAATACTTCTCAGAACTGCCGCTCGTAATGTGAATCTAATTTGAAACAGAAGATATTCTGTTTTGTTAATATAACTAATGATCAATCTACTCAATCGACTTTATTGTGAATGCTCACTTTTTCTTTAATATTGAAGGACAAAATCTAAGTATAACCCAATAAAATTATCTTTAATTTGAGTAATAAGCCCGTGTTATTTACATTTGATAACAAGTTATAAAAATAGGCTTTGATCAAGGAATTTTTAAGTGGAAAATAATGAGTAATCATTTAAAATATGTTAGTGAAAGTAAATTTCAAAATAGCATTTTCTCTCGGTGAAGTCATTATGAAATTAGTTAGCAAATCAATTTAAAGCATTAATATTAAGATAAAATTGGTCGATTGTCTCAAACACCTCATCATTAATCGATTAATAATCGCGGAAAAACTAACGTGTTTGGAGGAGCCAGCGTCGTATTTTCTCGTCGAAATTATTTTTCATATTCGTAATCTCGATGGAGCATCTCAAAGCTGTACGGATTCACCGATTAATGAGGCAGAATTAGGCGAACAGTTCCAGCTCGCTACTTGCTCTGTTGACTGCATACTTAATGGTATTTTCTTAGTATTTAATCAGTAAATAATTTACTTATGTCGACTAAACATTCTTGTCTATTTTAATTGTATATATTTTTTGATGAAATATTACTACAATTTGAATTTGTAAATTTTCAATGTTCCATTTTCTATTATTATTCAACGAATGAGGTATATTTCCAATTTAAATGATTTATCCTGAATCATGAGCTTTTTTAAATTAGAAAAGTTTATCTTATTAGAGTATTTTAGTTTATTTTAATTATATATAAATAATTTTGTATTTTATAATTTGATAAAAATCAATAAAATAAACTGTGTAATTCGAAATATAATTCAAAAGCCAATTGAAATTGTTTAAGAATTATTGGGAGAGAGTGACATGTGAAAAAATTCTGCACCAAAAAATATATATAAGATCTTTGTATCCTCAAATTAACGTTGAAAATGCACTCTCGACAACTTTATTGAGGGTTTTTAAATGTCCAGAAACTCTAAATCTGAGGAAAAATATATCAAAAGCTCCGGAATCAAATATCAAAAAATGTCGGATACCTTCAAAGACAAATTTAGCAGCACGGACTTCATGAATCAGTATCGATTATACGAACACCCCATGGTACTAATCAACGCCATAAAACCACTCATCATGTCCTCTCCCAGATGAGAAACGACTTAACATCCGCAAATTGTCAATGCCTCTCATAGAACACAGCATACGTAAAAGGCTAGAACTCAAATTCACCTGAGCGAACAAAGAACGACTCAACACCCAAGGTAAGAGTATCACATCCTTCATTGACAATTCCATCTACTCAGAATATAACAGTGAAAAATTCGTTTTGGACACCAACAAACTAAACACACAAAAATCGAAATCCTCACAACCTAATAACTCAATAGAGTCCACCGTAATTTTCTACATAGAAAACACTGATTTCGGCCTTTCAAAAGACCAGGACGGGTGTACCTTTAAATTTCAGAAGAAAAATATTATTGAAATGAATACAGCATCCAAAATCCCAAGAAATTTGAAAATTAAGCATGCCTATCGCCTTGATCTACGAAGTAAACATATCTTAGCTTATGATATCACCCTTTCTTCTGGAAAACCTATTTCCTCTTTCTCATCCCACAATATCACCTCCGTTGTAGATTTCTATAATAGAACAAAAGGATGGGGTAGATCAACCGATTTAGCGGGTAACCGCTACAAGCTGAAAGACCATAATATAACCACATCAGCAAACCACTCAACTCTATCACTATTCAAATGGATGGCCATAACTCATCAAGCAACAAGATCAATAAAAAATGGCTCCCAGAATAACCTCATTGCCACACAAATCAAAAATAAACAGGGGCAACTCATCGAACTTGATGAAACTATCATTAAATACCAAAACCCCGAAAATTTCGAACAACTTAGAATGCAAGAAAGATCCCTTTTTAGAAATTGGCTTTCAAACAAAAGAAACAACGTCATTGAACAGCCCGTACAGACCAACCCAGTGACAGCACAACAAACTATCCCTGCCACGGAGACTCAATTATCAGACTGAGAAATTCCTTCTGAGAAAACAAGCACAAAGCGAGACCTCCCACCCGGCGATACAAACAATGATGTTGAACCTCCTAAGAAGAAACGTAAACACAAAAAGAAACACTCAAAAGATTGTACTGCCTAACATCAAAGCAGTCAAAAAATTCTAACTATGCCTTCCCTTCAATATCACATAGTTCCTCATCATGAGCGGGTGAGGGTAGATTTTAGCTCGGTTTTTAGACATCTTCGGATGTTCTTGTCGTGACTTAATTATACTTAAGTAGTGCGATTATATTAAATTAAATTGATGACGTATTGATTACATAATAATCGCCAGCAATATATAAGTGGCACAACGTTTAAGCGTCGAAAAAATGTTTTAATAAAACAATAAATAAAATGATGTATTATTAAATAATGATTAAATGAATGAATGAATAAAAAATCATGAAATTTCAAAATATACTTAAATTATTATTTTGATCATCGAAAATGAAAATTAACTAACTCGTTATTGGGGTCGAATTCAGAATTCCCCATATTCATGACACAAAATTTCATCTTTTATTAAATTTCCATTTTATTTTACATTTTCATTTTAACACAACCCATTTTAAAATTTCTTGTGTGAAGGAATGGTGAAGCCATTAAGAGAAAAAAGAAATATGGTTTTTAACGAAAAATTAGTAGCTTTGTTAATAGACCGAGCCAATAGAAATCCAGAAACATATTTTAGATTTGGCTGGTTTTATTTATTATTAAATCTTTTTAGATGTTTTTTTCTGTTTTTTTTCGATGTTTTAAAATGCCACGATATAAGTACATTTCTTTTTTAAAAAATCAATTGTTCTAAAGATGACGGTTAATCCGTCAAAATTAATAAACAATTTCAATTGACCTTTGAATGAATAATTTCAATGATTTGCCATTTTTTAAAAAAATATTTATAATTTGAAATATGATTTCTAATTTTTAATCTATGAAGTGATTTTAATTCTGTGTTATTTTATCTTTGGAAATATTCAGATAAAATTAAAGATTATTTTTGTGTATATTCATTTAATTTTTCTAATTGATTAAGATTGTGGATTCGATTTATCTGAAATTGATGAAACCGTTACAAAAAAAATTGATGGTATTTTTGTTTATTGTTATTAATATATTTATTCTACTTTTAATTATCATTTCAAAATTATGCATAAAACACACATGAATTACTCTGCAAAAGTTTGGACTTACTTGGAAAAATCTTCTTTTTTGTATTTGTCACTTTTATAATCGTTCTCAAACAGTCTTATGCAACATAGTTTTATAGAACGACATTTTATTAAGGATTTGATCCTTGTCTTTTATCTCATTTATTTTATCAAACTTTTAAACTATTGAAAAATTGATAATATTAAATTTTATGACTAATTTACATCAAGTATTTTTTGAACTTGAATAAGTTTTCATTCTATGAATCTATACTTTGCAATATGAACCAATGACTTTGATTGTATTTAGCCGTCGATTGTCTCTCAAGTAATTATAAATATTAAAACTTATACTTTTAATACAATTGCATATTGCAGAAGATTTTAATCAACATTACTGTTTCAAAATCGTATCCAAAGTCTTGAAAATGACAAGAGCAAAGTGCATATCGAACGAAAAAGTGCTCAGATAGTAATTTTGTATAACATCGGTCGTTCACACTTAAACATTTCACAAATACTGGTAATTTCACATAAAAGAAGTCTGTAACACATTGAAAAGATTCGCCGAAACCAAATCGTTTTCCGACAGGAAACGCTCAGGTTAACCCAGAAAGACAACAACAAGTGATGGTAGACTTATGTAAGTGTTAAGTAAGCGATCCAGGTTCAGTATAGTATCATATGTTACAACCGAAATCAATCAAACGCTACCGAAGCCGATCTCTTATACTACGGTTATATGTCGGTTTGTATCGTCAAAGTTCACTAATTATTATTAAACGATTGTAGCGCGATTCTGAGATGAAGGCTCAAATATCTCATTCTGATTGTAGATTTCAACCCAACAAAGGTCTGTGATAAATTGATCCCGAAAGCACAAACAAAGAGCAAAAATGGATGGGAAGCAAAAAAAACCTGCAATTAGCAACCCACCTCACAGAAAATAATTGTAACTGTGACGAAAAACGGTGTTCTCAGTAATCAGAAAACAAAACATCAAAGTGCCGAATGTAAGTTGAAATGATCACCTTAAGACGAGAAAAACACGAAAAGTGGCATCAGAAATAAATATAATATTCATCGATTTCTTTGATGGCTAAGATATCATCCACTAAAGCAAGTGCTTCCCAAAATGCTTCCCTAACCCTTGCATAATAATTATTCTTTCTGCGGACCCCATATCTACGCTTTTATTAAAATTGTTCGTCTTTGTTAACATTTTACTGAAAATTAACAACTCTATTAGAATTACTCACCAATTTCTAGAAAAAAATATATTTGTATAAATTTAAATATTTATTACAATCTAACTATATTACAATTAGTGATGTACCGGTTTTTTTTGAAATCCGGCCGGTGCCGGAGCAGGAGTCAGAATTTTAGTCAAATCCGGCCGAATTTGAGCCGGTGCGCATTTGCAAAAATTGAAAAAAGTTGAATATTTAAATTGAACGATATTTAAATACAATACGATACATGAAATATAATGATTGTAAGAAACTCATTGCATCTAAAAAAATCACTTGTAGCAGATGGAGCAAGGTAAACATGTCATAGATACCATTACAGGAAGTCTGTATTTTTGTTTGATTGCCACCAGAGAAAAGGATTTTTAAAATCTTCATTTCTCTTTTTCAAATAAATTAGGTAGTACACCTTCTGTGATATATTTTCTCAATAGAATTTGATATCTGGGCACAATTCCACAAAACCAGTATTCTCAACAAGTTGAATGGGCCGCAAATCTATGGCAAGCATTCGACCAATAGACTTGTAGATATTGATAGCTGATGGATAATCAATATGTCAACGCTGTGTATGGGCTAAACACTGTTGCAGAGTTTTTTGAACTGTGGTATGTTTTTTTGCTAACTCAACCCAATGTCTTATGTTACGATGAAAACCAGCACATTCACCAGAAAAATCCTCGGACATGAAAACTTGGTCGATTGCATGTCCGATATTATTCTCGGGCTAAGTTAATCTAAATACCGGGATTTTATCATAGAAAATATTCTTCGTAACATGAGACGGTGGGTTGAGTTAGCACGCCGAAAACAACAATTTATTTTAAAATAAAAAAAACACTATTCTATTTTTTATTTTGTATATGTTTTTTAATATATTTTTTAATAAACGTGTAAAATAACTTTCAGTATTTTTTTTTGTAATATCGATATTAAAATGAATAATTGTCAATATAAAAATGCATAATGTCGATATTAAAATGCATAATGTCGACATAAAGTTAAATAACCCTGTAATTTGATTTTTGGAGAAGTAATATTCAAATGTTTCGTTAAGCATTTCTAAGTGTTCACAAAATATTATAATTATATTATCGGAAATATGGGATAAATATATCACTAAGATATGCTAGTTTCATTAGTCATTTTTTATAAAATACATTAGTGCAGTTTATGGACCCTTGGTATCCGCGGATCACAGATTGGGAAACACTGCACTAAATGCTCATATATTTACTGCTACTTTCTATTTCCAAGTTTTATAACCACTAATAAAAGTAATTTGTCGACTTTAAACAGAATATAGCGATCCTGATGACTGGTATCTGTTACACTGTATTACATCAAGTTACACATCGTTAGTTTTTCGTCAATTTGCGGCCCGATAACCAAACTATATGTATCAACAACGACCTTTGAAACATTAAAATTATTTAATCCCACGTGACATTGAACTGTTCCCAAAAATAAAATTGAAAGGATTCGCTTTTATGATGTTTAGACCAAAAATGAAATTTTCACAACCTTGAAAAACTTCCTGTTACCTTCAATCTTTGTATAATACATATTTATTTGATACAACAGTTGCATAACATTAGTTTATTTAAATTTTATATGGTCACACGATTATTTTTCATTTTTTCTAGCAGATATTAGTCTGATTGATCTGTTTTATGAGAACAGTTTTATTAATTTTTATTATTTTAATAAAAGATTTTCTATTTGAAAATTTAAAAAAACCAAATTTTTAACATGATTTTGTCATGCAAAAGTAATTTCTGTTTGATGATTAAATAATCGATATTCCAGAGCTAGATAAAAAGCTTGAAGGATTGAAAAATCGGTCGGCAAGTAAATTATCAAAGTCTCGAATAGAACGGCATTGTGATAAAGTATGTTTTATAATAAATGAGTGGCACACAATTACTCTCTTTCAACAAAAAAAAGAATCTGTAGTCGATTTATGCATTATTTTTATTGAGATTCTCAAATAATTAATATTTTTTTAGATTTTCATTAAGTATTTCTTCATTCATTTTCTTCTGCCCTTCGTTTAATTAATATTGTTCCAAACATGTGACCAAAATGATTAATCTCATCATATGTTATTTCCATCATGAAACAAAACATAATATGCAATTTAAAATAAATAAAAAACATTTTAACAATAAATTTCATCAACATTTAAAAACTAGTTGGCGATAAAAAAATTAGTTTGAAGTTTTAATGTTTTTCAGCCGATTATATACTATTTTGGCATGCTGGTTTCGAATATGTTATTGGTTTTTCTCCTTTGATCCCCGTTTTCAAACTATTTTTGTTTGAAAGTGAATTTAATTCATTTTGTTTCAAATTAAATAAAAGTATATCAATTTCTCATCAACCAATCCATTCAATTTTCACGTTTATATTAAATTCTAAACGTTCTGAAATCTTATTGACGCAATTAAGCTAAAACGACTGGTCAAATTGTATTTAAGTATTTCCTACCGATTACTTTTACATGAATTAATATATTTGATAAACATTATATGGTCTGACTTCGTCTGGATAATACAGGTCTTGGTCGCCTTAATATGTTAGACAAATCTCCTAAGTAAAGTACATTGTCCTTGGTTGTGTGTCACTCATCTTTTCAGGGGTTAGTGAAATAAACAATTTATCTCTCCAGCTTCTTGAAAACCTCCAAGGAGAAATAACTGGAAACCTGTGTATCATCGGGAAGATATTAGACCGTTTATCCGAAGGCCACTCGAGTTTCCTGTCTGATAAAGTTATGATAGAATCATCTTTTATCAGTAATAACAGTAAAGAGATAAATGAAAGCCAATTATGTGCACTCGTAAATCTGAGGTATCTCCTCATGGAATTAGAGAAAAGGGTGTCGGAAATTGTGCTCGAACTGCTCCAACTAAAACTCACTCTGCAGAATGATGATAATGTATGATTGATTTTCTAAAGTTTTGTATCAGTCTATTGGCTATAGATCACATTGGATAATCGGTTGACATGTCTCGGCACAATTTCTCTGTCTCCAATATCTAACCGCAGCTCCCGTGGTCAGCCACTCGCTGCTCGCATCTACTCATCAACACCCTCCAATACTGTACGCCAACGTTTCATCGGACCTATAACCCGACAGTACTCTATTTTGAGTGAGTCTTCCCAATCGCTAGAACGGAACATCAATGAAGAAAGCTTGTCGTCCTTCGATTCTGGATATCGATTGACACCGGCCAATGAGCCACCTCTGTCTGATAGTGGCGATGACGATTTCGATATTATTCCTTTCTCAGGTGAATTTTATTATTTTAAAAATATTTTACAAATTTATATGATAAATCGGAGTTTAATGGTATTAAAGAAGAATTAATTCAATAGAAAATTATTTGGTGTCTAAATTCCTAAACTTAAAACTTACAAAACTTAAATTTTGAAATGAAAATTAAGTCTATTTTTTGACTGCTAAAAGTTGAGATAGATATGATATTTATCTTATTTCACGAAATTTTCGTAACTAGAGGTTAACCAATAAGAAAAGAAAAATATATGACGATTATGAGAAATGTGATTGAAAGAATAAATATGATTCGTTCTGTTAAGCTAAAAGTGTGAACAGCTCTTCTTACTCTCTTATTTTTATGGGTCGCCGGCCGGTTGGAGGCCGCTTTTACCGGTTCCCCATATAATATTCCTAAAAACGACCGATGTATTTGAGATACGATTCTTTACTACACACCCTAATTTGTGTCTGAGTTGACTTCCTGTAATGTCTTACAAGAATGTTGACTTTTAGAAATGATCTGTTGAAAGATGTTCGTTGAATAAAGGGAATGTACTTAATATTATTTTCAATAGTTACGAATGATTCATTCTGTCGAGCACGAACAGACTTAGATTCGTGACAAGAATATAAAATAATAGTAACAAAGTACTATTTTTGCAATATAAATATATTATGTGTACGACCATCATATGAGTGATCTTTCTCCGTAAGAAATTTTTGAATCCCACAAACAATTTACCATATTATTCAATATGGCATAAATCAAATGGTAAAATGAAATCACTTCAAAATATAAATTTGAATTCTTCATCATTTAACACAGATTATTTTAGATAAATTACATTTTATACATTTCATTTTATATAAATTTTGTTTTATCAATGTTAGTAGGTTTTTTCGATTTCATAAAATTTTCGAATTTGAAATCTAATCAATTTAATAATTCAATATTTTACATTTCTATTTACAGATTAGGTTAAAATGAGATTTTTATAAAATAGCGTCAAAAAGTAATTTCTGTAAAATTAATTTTTAATGTGAACATAAAACAAATAAATAGATTTATTAATAAAGTGAATTGTAATTTTATATGAAACAAAATTTAATTTTTGACAAATAATAAATAAACTAGAAAACTATTTTGTAACTTTTGATATTCATAAATTTAAATTAAAATATAATTTTCAATTTTTTAAGAAATATAACTTATATTTTAAAAAGTATATTTTTAAAGAAATGCGAAGGTAATTTAAAAGTTGTTTAATTCAACTCAAAACGTAATTATTATTAAAATATCATTTTATTTTATCTAAAAAAGGGGTAATTTAAAAGTTGTTAAATCAAACGAAATTTCGATTTTAATTTTATTTTAAAAAATGTATTGTAATAATTCTAAAATTAATTGTGATTTTAATTATATTTTTAAAACGTTATGTTACCGAATCTAAAAAATAATATTTAAAGGATTATGAAATCAAAATGAAAATTTTGTGTTATGGAATTGGGAAATGTAATTGAGAAACGATTAAATTTATGAACATTTAATAAAAGATGCAACAAAAAAACTTTGTGACAAATTTAATAACTTTATAATTTTAACAAAAAAAATCTTTTGATCAAGAACCCAATAATCAATGTTTGGCCATTTCTCTCAAACGTGGTTAAGTTTGAATTATAACTGATTAAACTTACAAAACTCAAATTAGATGGTTTTCTAATTGATCACGTCTCTTATTTATTTGATTTGTCATTTTTTGGAAAAAAAGTGCAGAGCACACTTTTAAGAAGTGCATTTTTAAGAATTTTCTTGTAATTCATGTGTCACTCATTGCCCTAGCTTTTTTGATTTCCCGATTTCTTGACAGTAAATCTTCTTTCGTGATTTACATTTCCATCACACTTTCAAGAAATAACTTTTAACTTTACGTTCCTTGGCCAAATGAATGGCTGACATTACTAGCATTTTCTGTCGAGTTGTATCCAATTTGTAAGCCCTACAAATATTACTCAAATCTGTTTTTTTCAATTATTTTTAATGGTCTAAAATATCATTAAATAATATTTTTGAACAAAACTTTTTTTAAATCGTTAGAACGATATTCATGCTTAAAAATGTTACATAGCAAAACAAATGTGATCGAATATGGGGAATTTTTTAAACTACCATTACTTTTTACTGCACCTGAATATAAATTGTCGATTTATAGAGCTCTATTGTCTCCGCTAGATTTGAAAAATTTTACTGTGCAATATTCTCTGAAATTTATTGACAAAGATAAAAACTGGTTCCATTAGTGATTGAACTTTGGAATTACTGTATTATAAAAGCCCATTTTCTTATCTACTATTCTCCACTGGTACAATGGCTGACCTTTCCTTACAAGAAAGAATATTCCCACAGTAAAAGGGATTGCCTCAACGAAAGCTTTTAAGATAGTATTCAATTATTTAAACTAAAAATTATATTAATTATTTATTTTTAGTTTTATAA